>JAANQP010000755.1:0-51955 GCA_011320165.1 Fusarium protoensiforme
CCCCCTACCTACCTGACGCTCATCCCCCCATTCCCCCCCGGAGATGTTGTGTAACCAGAGATATCAGGTCTCGTCTCTCTCTGCCATGGTGCGAGTCCGTGAGCTGCTTTGCGTGCTGGAATCGCGACATCCAGCCTGGTTCCGTTGATACCAACCTTGTTGTCGCCGCCGCCGTTGATCTGCTGCTGCTGCTGCTGCTCCAAAACCTCCTAACCCCACGCCTGACCTTGAAGACGTTGACCAGTCTCGCCCTTATCCTCCTCTCCCTGAATTTGGCCACGCTCCATCCATCTCCAGATTTTCCCCGTTCACTTCTCCTGTTTCTCCAGTCTCGAATCCTTACCTCATCACCCATCTCCATCTTGCACAGACAAACGTAGACCGCCGCTGCAGCTGGATACCATAGAGAATTGGTCCTACTGCGTGCGCCTATGTACCCCTCTCTCGACTCGGGCTCCGTACAGTATAGGGCTACGTCCGGTGTCACGGTACAGGCGAGACAGACGCCCTCGTTCCCCAAGTGGCTCCCGTCTCCTGCTCGCAATTCAAGCCGAGCGGCCAGGCCAGTGGGGAAGCACCCATCGAAAAAGCGAGACCTCCACTTTGCGAGACATCCGCCAGGAGGGGACCTAAAAGGAACCTACGAGAGAGACCTGGGGTCCCTTGGCTTGGCCTGGCCTGGAAGCATGCCTGGGTACCATCAGCCTCTTCTTTGTCGGTGCTTGTTTGGGACCGTTTGCAGGGGGGTCTTTCATGACCCTAGCAAGAGGTAAGAATCCGGGCCAAAAAATAGACACCAGAAAGGCCTTGAAACTCACTGATCTCAATACGCTCTACCCCGGCATCTGCACGTCTGCACGCCTTCTGCATTGACCTGCCGCCGGCCATTTGCATCATCCGCCTGGGATGGAAGCTTGAGAGAGTGAGAGTTAGGTATTGAATCCATGGATGGAACCCCAAGAAAAGGGCCCCCCAGGGAAACCGCCAAAAGGAGCGATCCCGTCTTCTCCCGCCCAGTAGCAGTCACAGACACACGGTTTCTCCTCTTTGAATTGCGACACTCCCCCTCTTTCTCTCCCTCAATTGCCGTACGTACGTGGGTTACTATCTTGGATTAAACATTCTTTAATTCGACGCCCTCTGGATCCTCCCCTCGGTCCCTCACCTGTATTGACTTTCTGCTATCCTCGGTCGTGTACCTACAGCACAGTACCTTGCCATCCATTCGTTTCTGAGCACAGTTCATCAGTCCTGGCTTCGGCAGTGTGCTTGGTCTCGTTCCTTATCTTTGCCTGTGTTCCTCTTCCGCTCTCCCTTCCATCTAGTGTTGACACTTCCCCGGAGCTGGACTGGAGGCTTTATTCTGCCTCTTCCCCCTCTTCGTCCCACCCACTCGCTTCTCTTCTTTCTTATTCACCTCCTACCTGCCTACCTCATCTATAATACGCTACGGCCTGTCCCTATCTCTGCCCTCCTTCTCCTCCAATCCTCCACCAATTTTCCATCATCCATCATCGAGAGGGTCAACCATCCATCCTTCGTCCACCACCACCGATAGACAGACAGACACCGCGCACCGCACGGCACCGCACGCACAGGGCAAACACCCCTAGCACCCTCTGTCGCCAGCCTGCCCAATACCAGCACAGCGGGCGCAAGTCTCCGCACCCGGCCTGCGACCGAAGTGCCAACGCCTGCCCCACGAAAGTCGTCACCGCCCTGGGACTGGGGGGGAGCACAGTCGCTCCAACGCCACCACGCCTCGACCAGGTTCAGGCCCATCCTTGCCATCACTCGCTCCTCGTCCGTCCACACCCAAGTCCACCAGGCTACTTTGTACGCTAGAAGCTAGCCCCAAACGACTTTTGACCACCTGCCCCGGGCCCCGGCCGACGCTCGCTCACTGTCGCTGCGCACTCCTGCTCCTGCGCTACTGCTATAAGCCTGCCCCCACCCCCGTCGGCAATCCCCATCCCATCCTCAATACCTCGTACCCACGCCGAATTCTTCTTTCTTGCATCCATCCATCCAAACTCGATCCGCCAGCAACTGCACTCTATATACTCATGAGTCTCTAACCACAACGAATCCCCCCTTCACCTTTCCTTCCCGGGTGCTGCGGCGTCAATCAGGTCCCATCCGCGGACCTCACTTCATCTGTCATCATGGCCGTCGTTCTACCCTCCGACGACAACGACTATTTCGCCGCGTCCTCCTTGAGGCGCTCGCATTCCCAGTCTAGCTTCATGTCATCGTCTGCAGCTTTCTCCTCGACCTCTCGCCTTAGCGATCACTATAAACCCGTCTCCAAGTCATACGCCACTTCCAACTCGTCCTCTGCTCCCTCCTCTCCCCGTACTATCCACGCCGACTCCGCCGACCTTTCCTACGCATCCACTCCTGCAACCAATCTCTCCATTGCCTCAGATTACGACGACCCCCTTGGCCTTTCGGAATCGCCTGAAGACCACTTCATGTTTCCCACGTTCGGACAAGAAAAGCTCTATGTTCACCCTGAGATCCGCCCGGAAATTCACCATGACGACAACCTAGAGCCACCCCCCAGTCCTCTCACCGGTGATTCCTATACCGTCTCACCTGCGGACCATGAGAACTCGGAAGAGAGCTCTAACGATACCTCAAGACCAGACACTCCTGATCAGGCTGAGCATGCTGAGGATGACACTGCCGTCTCGAGCAGACCTTCTCGCCAAGTCGACTACCTATCCCATGAGTGGAAGGAGGAAGATATCTGGTCGTCATGGCGATACGTCGTGACGCGACGTGGAGAATTTGCCAATAGCGCACGGTTAGAAAATGCTTCGTGGAGAACGTGGATGAAGGCCAAGAACAACCTCAAGACCATTTCTCCTGAGTCGCTCAATTGGTTTGTTACCCTTTTAAACCCGTGCATCGCTGAACACAAACGCTTACATCTTCAAGGCTCAAGGATTGCGATGTGACTTGGCTCTACGGCCCTCTGCAGTCGGGCCAAAAGGCCCTACGCTCTACTCAGACTGAGCCCTCCAGTGTGTCACTGTCCAAGACTGACTCGTTTGTGAACCTCTCCAAGAAGCCAATCCTGAAGAAGCGGAGCATGTCTGAAGTGATGCTTCAGCGATCATTATCAACAGCCTCTCTCCTCAAGCAAGCCACAGCGGCTGTCAAGGCACAGGAGACTAGAGGAATCCTGCGACCTCATCTCGGCCGTTCAACTACCGACTACCTGGCGTACCCATTCTCAGCGAGACGGCTAAGTGCGGAGAGCAGCAGCGTCGCTCCCTCAACAGAGTCATCTGGAATTACATCTCCTAACTCTGAGCGAAAGCACATTCACTTTAATGAACAAGTCGAGCAATGCATTGCCGTCGATGTTAAGGGCGACGACGATGAAGAAGTGGACACGGAACGCTTTGGAGAGGACAGCGACTCAGACGACGGTGTGATGATGAAGCGTATGAAGACGAAGAAGCGACCAATCCTCCGACGCAAGACTCTCAAGTCCAAGCCCACCGAGGGAATGACGATTGCCATGCTGCCGTCTACCACACTCAAGTACCGGGAAGACACACCTGAACCGCGAGAGACGGCTATGAAGCACTCTCGAAGTCCGATCATGTCCCCTTCATCTTCACAAGAGACACTTCGACCCTCGAAGCAGTCTGGCAAGTTCTTCATGGGCGAGGATGATGACGAAGACAGCTTTGACGATGCACTGCTCAGCAGCCCCAGCCCTGGCTGGTCATCACCCACGGAGAAGACCAATGGCGGCCTTCACAGGTCAATTTCCTCTGGCAGCCTGTGCGAGGAACCTGCCGGCATGCGACGAACGCCTTCGGGCATGTTCATGCCGTACGAGGAGGGAGAGGCGGCATCAGCTGACGGCATCTTCGGCCGTGTCATCGACACAGTTAACACCGCTCGCGACATTGCCCACGTCATCTGGAACGTCGGCTGGAGGAAGTAATGGGAGGACTCTTGAGCGTTCAGCCGGATAGGTTATTGAACCACGCGTGGCCCATGGCACCCGGCCCTCGTTAGCGACACATCTCGAATTCGACCAAGCTATCAAGCTTGTGACTCACACATACACATTGTGAGATTCAACGACGCCACGAGACAACAAGAAAAGCACATCACTATATACTGGCATCTCCGAGAGTCATTGGCATTTCCTAGCCATGCTTATTACCTGTCCTGGCTTTGGGGACTCAACCCCCAGGCCGGCGATTTTTACGACTCTTGGAAAAGCGACACTGGATTTTCAGTTGAATTCATCATACACGGTCTGGACGAAACAAAGCGGAGAAAGACGAAACGGTTAAAGAAAAGCAAGGTGCTCAGTGGTGGAAGTCGGGTGACTGACTACAAGGAGGACCCTACGAGCCATCGTGGACCACTCTTCAGGCGGTACTGGGTATCTACAAAGATATCTACACCTGATGAGACAGTCAATTGGTCCCCTGGTTTCTTACCGAGGGACCAGGCTGCCTTGTGACACGACAGGCCCGAGCCCCGGCCCTCTACGTCGGGGCGAAGGAAACGGATATCGACGGACCACGCGGTCAAGGGACCGGGGAATACTCGGCGTTATAATTTTTTTTTCCATCCTCTCCTTTGTGGCAGGTTTTTTCATGATATCCCATCGGAAAGTGGATACTAGGGACTCGAGGGCGGTACTCGGGCGATTACGGACGGACCCAGGGAAAGGAAAGTAAGGGAACGGCCAGGCAAAGGCAAAGGGATCAATACTGTTTTTTTTTCTGGCGACTACGGCGATTCAACGGTAACGGTCAAGGGGCGAGTTACTGGCTAAAGGTGGAATCGGAGGGGGGGCAAACGGAAACAGGACCAGGCTTTTGAGTGCGTTGCGCTGCGTTGGCGTGTTTGTTTGTACATAGGAAGGATGGGATCTACTACCTAGTCGAGTACCTAGGCTCTTTACGCACGCAGGCTCGCCGGACTGGCAAAAACAAAAAGCGTTAAAATGGAAACAAGAATAATATCAATCATGAAAATGAGTATTAATATTAGCTATTTGCTATTCTATTCTATGGGTGGTTAATGTTGCCATTATTGTGTTGTCAGTCATTCATCCCAACCAGTCATTCAGAGGTGTACCTTGGCTCCGGTTGCCTATTCGGGGTCCGCTTTGACTTTGCCACATCCCAGGGCCAATCAACACCAGGTCGACGTGGACCATTTCAGGCCCGATCCGATTTGTGTGAAAAAAATTGTTGGGGAAATTGGACGCAGGCTGGTCTGTTCTTTCAGCGCGCGTGACCTCATTCCACGTGCCCCCCCAAATTACACCAGGCTCCCATGTCCAATTGAGCACAAGACAAAGCTTGTAAGGTGAGAAGGAAGCTCAAGGTGAGGCGTACAGAAGAGCCGAGGATGTGAGACTGCTGATCTAGGTTTGACTTTGCTGTTTTGGCGGTGGACGGACGGTTACGGGTGTAGAATCAACGATGGCGAGCTGACGCGATGGACACTGGGTATCGACAGCTGATGTTTGGACCTCGTCTGTTTGTTTCTTTTTGAGGTGATCTACTGTACATCTTGTTTCCATCGCTATTTTCTACAGTCACTATCTGCTCATCGTATATGCCATGTTAAAGAACACATTGATAAATATATGGTTGTGTAAACCGTCACACATGGTCTCACACGTGGAATTTCTGTTTAATATTTACCTAGATTGCAAATAAAAAGCTTTGCTAATGCGAATGGAAGCTGACCTTGTACCCTTACTGCTGGCCTTGATGGCTCTTGAGGATGTCTCAAGACTATGTATCGATGGCTGCACCTAAAAGGTTAAAGAAAAACTTACTCTTGCATTCAGCCTACCCTATCTTTCCTCTTCTCAAAGGAATACTAACCCATGCCTCTCCTTATATTCCTACCGCCGATACCTTCATCCATATCTTGGCTAACCTTTGATGGCACCTAAAAGGCTAAAGGAAAACTTGCTCTTGTATTTAGACTATTCCTACCTGTCCTCTTCTAAAAGGAATATAAACCTATACCTCTCTCCTCACATTCCTGCCGCCGACACCTTCATCCATATCTTGACACAGTTATCAACCAGAATGGCCTCCTCCACCACCATGATACCCGCGGGCACGGCAGCACTCGCTACGCGATCCGCAAAGAAGACTTCCGCCGCCTATGCAAGCTTGAGAAGAAGCTAGACTTGTTCTATAATATTACCGAGTTCGATGATGACTTGCTGGGGGGATTCTCTATCAAACGAGGCTCGCCTTTCAACATCGACGACGACGATCCCGTTGACCTTGATCGGCGCTTCTTCCTCCCTGGCCCCGTCGAGGACATGGAACGTGGAATCGAGGTCATCAACGAGACTGATTTCACAGACTACTGCAGGTGGCCCCAATTTAAACCGATTGACGATCGCCTCAGACGGGAAGAAGACCAGAAGTACGCCGATGCACCTCACTACGCTCGTGTGAATCTATACCACAGTCGGCTGGAAAGCGACTCGAATGAGGGTAGCGAATGTGCTTTCTTTTGCGAGCAAGCAGCCGAGGTCGCCTCGAACTGGCAACGTCATAGGTAAGACCCGCCCCTGAGATTTCTCAAGCACACAACAGTTATTTCTGACATTTCGGTAATAGGCACATCAAAGATTTCAAGAGGCCATACGGTTTCAAAGTCTGGTTCTCAAGCCGTGACGGCCAGCCAGGCTGGGACTTTTGGGAAAGCGGCGAATACTACAGGTGGCATCCCGGCACGGATAGTGAGGATTCCCGGCACCCTAGTGTCCCGCATGCAGTTGCTACAGTGGCCGACTCATCGCGCCCGCGTCACCAAGGGATGATGCTTCGTAGCGAGCTCCGGGTCGCGGTTTGTCTTCTGAAGGAGCAGATACGTCGGGCTAGCGCCTATATCGACCACTACATCTGGCCTGTGAGTTTCACCGTCCTATAGACAACCCCGTTTGATCACCCAGGTGTTCTAACATCTATCCAGGTTTTGGTCATCGGCTTTCATGGTCGATTTTCCGCTCGTATCACCCAGGCATATTTTGAGAATGGCAAGGTTGTTATTCGACCGTCGCGTCTCATCGACATTAATACACCAGTCATTTCTCCCCAAGTGCGACTCGTCATCCGATGGCTGAACAGCATACCCGTCGGCGACACACGTTTCCCCACACCCGAATCCGAGAAACCCGACGATGGACTTGTCTCTACTCCAGTGGGAGATGCAGCAGATGCGGGAAGTATGAACTCACTGGCAATTCATGTTTAGTAGATTGTGGGGCGCGGGCCTGGGCTACATGATGAATCCGGGGGATATTACGGTGGTGACCAGTTGATTCTGCTGCCAGTTGCGACGAGTTTAGCGTCAGCCCATGTTTTGAGGATTGTACGTGTAATCAGTGGCTTTTCTTGCCTGGCAGGGTTTAGATTTGATAGCAATCGAGGCCTTAGTGACGTACGCCTAGCAGGGACCTGGCCTTGGAAATGCAAATCTTCAACTGAGCTTCCAAGCTCGGACAGGTACCGGGGGGGAGGATTTTTGTTGAATCATAGTCATAGTATACAGTGTAGCAGTTTCATCCAACCACAAGCTCCCGCATCAGGGTCCGTCGGTCAATGTCGATGCCAGTTAGTCCTAGTCCCCCAGGCTGACTGGAAGATTGGCGGTTTGGCGTCTTGGGGAGGCCGACTAGGGGACCATGTCTCTTGACGCAGGGGGGGAGGATGTGCAAATGCGGGGGAGGCTCCACGTTTGACCGTTGGAAAAGAAGGGGTGTGGGCGTTGACGTTGAGGAAGACACCGAGTCAACATTGCTGTGCTGACCGTCAAGTCAAGCCCACCCCGGAAAAGCCCACATCTTGCCCCCCAGGCGGTGACGGCGAGCAGCTGGGCAAAAAAGCCCTTGCGGCGTAGCTCACGGGGTTAGGTCCGGGGCCGAGGCGGTCGGGGGGTGCGCCGGCTGGCTGTGACCCTGGCCGTTAGTTCCGCTTGAGCGCTTTGACAAAGATCTGCCGTGAGTGGACGTTGATGTCGCTGAGTTCAACGTCGAACTGATCGCCCACTTTGACGTCCTTGATGAGCATGAGCTTATCGATGCCGTCGATCGTCATGATGGCATCCAGGTCAAACAGGTCCAGCTTGCCGAGCACGCCCTGCCGCCATCGAGACGCGACCGTAAAGCGCATCCGCTGCGGCACCGTGCCCTCAAACTTCCAGGCCCGCACGAGCGCCATGAGCATCCACTCCTTGGTGCCCTGCGAGACGGTCCGCGCCATCTTCTCCCGCATGTGTAGCAGGCTGATGGTGTTGGGGAGAGTCTCGGCTGTGAACGGGAGAATGCCGTTCAGGTCGTCCGCCTCGGGGTCAATCCGTCGCTTCACCTCCCGCTCGTGTGCCAGCGCCGCGTGAACCTGCCAGTGGACCACCAAGTCCGAGAAGCGGCGGAGAGGGGACGTGGCTTTGGCGTACATGTCCAGACCCAGCATGAAGTAGGGCCCGGGCTCCGTCGACATCTCGACGCCGCCTGTGAGACGTGAGAGTTGCTGACGCTGCGCCAGCGATGGCTGCACACCCCTCATGAGGGGAGGATAGATCTCCTTCGTGGCGTAGTTATAGATGGCTTCGAATTTGCTCTTGGAGTGCACATCTCTTCGGTATGGGACCGGGATCTTGCGGTCAGAGCACCACCGAGCCGCAATCTCACCCGCCAGAACCATGGTGTTGGAGACAACCGAGGCGCCATTGAACGAGTCGTAGCCGATCTTGATGTACGGGTCCGGGGGCAGCACCTTTGTCCCCGGAGCCTGGCTCATTGGCACGTCCTTAAAAGCAACCGTGACGGAGGCCCCGGGCAGAAACGAGGGCCACGCTCCCTTCTCAAGCCGCCTTCCCCTAATCGCCTCAGCCAGGCGATAGAGCGTCAAGAGGTCTTCCTTGCTCTTATCGTCTAGGTCTTTTGCAGACATCATGGGCCGGTTTGGCACAGTGTTTGCCTTGTCCGGTAGTTGTCCAACGGCAAGAGTCTTATCGGATGCTGGGGGAGGCGGAGGTTCGTTGCAAAACTTGGAAACGTCCTTGGGATCCAAATATGTGACCTTGTGAAGGGTTCCTGGCTCAACCTTGTAATCGAGGAGATCCCCCTTTTCGTTGACTCTGGCGCTGAAGGTGAGGGCTGGTCGGCTGGCAGCTAGAGAGTACTGGTCGACAAGACTTTCCGATTTGTAATCTCCCGACTGGTCCAGACTGATATCAGACGGCAGCATGGCCTGGAAGTGCCCCGGAAGGTATATGTTTTCTGGAATTAGCTCCAGGAATTTGCCCAACTCGGAGTTTGGCTTGATCCCTGATGCTGGGTCGGCTGTATGCACATGAATCCAGAACTCGTCTGGTTTCTCCGTACGCTCGAGCGAGACACCATCATCGATGAGCATAGTTTCAGGAGCGTCGATGCAAAAGACCATGTCGTCAGTCCACTGTCTCCTTGAGCCTTCTGCAATGTCTGGCCGTGTCGAGTCCTCTAGCTGGGCTGGCACCTCTCGCTGGAGGCCGCCTCCACCCTCGATCTTGACACCGGGAAATCGAACTTTGTAGCGTGACGGGATCTCCCATGGAGGAATCATGCCTAGTTCCTGAAGAAAAGTCCAGGCAGTTCGCTGATCTAAAGCGGCATTATCATAGAGGTCAAGAGCCCGGAGAATTAGTGAACCGTCCGCATGGAAACGTGACGAGTCTTCAAAGAGGTCGTAACTTGCCCACCACTCCAAGAAGCGTATGAAATCAAGCTGTTTCCTGGACCATTCCGCTGTTTCGATGGTTACTCCCGGCGAAGGGGCGAGGACCCCATATGGTGTCCAGGATCGCTTCTGGCGATTGGCGAGAACAATTTCCCTTGCTTTTAGAATAAAGGTGCCAAATCCTGTCCATGAGAGTTCTTCGTCAGTGAGAGGCCTCAGTCTCTTGCTCCTCATCATGGTATAGTCGCGGACCATGAGTGAAACTCGGTTGATCATCATGAGGTCCTGATACGGGAAAATCTCGAAAAGATGATCCCGCCGGTGACAATCCGCAGATGGGCTGAGAGGCCGGAAGATGAAATCGTTCCGGTAAAGGGCGGTATGCACTGCGTACAAAGCGGCGGGAGAAAAGCCTTTGCCTTGCTTGAGGGACTGAGGCAAGAGAATGTCGGCGAGCTCGAACAGGCTCAGGTATTTGGTCCGCCTGCCATCCGATACCAGGGACCTTGCTCTATCCAGGCTACTGAGGCTGGCTTGATATGCCGTGTCAGCCTCCAAAGTGAAAGCCCGCATTTTTTGAATCAGGTTGGCACCGGCTTCACGGCTAGGGCCCATGTCTTCCCTGCGGAGTTCTTCAAAGTCGTCGGGTGTGGCATCTTTGGGGATCATGGCCAAAATTGGCTCTAGGTCGTCAGTGGGGATATATTTGGAGACGGTGAAGAGGGCATTAAATCCCAAGCTGATGACCCATTTGCCCGTGCTTGTGTAGAAGTGATGACGGCTGCCGAAGTATCCCAGGTAAACACCAAAGAGGGGAGTTCTAGAACCAGGTTGCCTGCCAATGTGTTAGTCACTGTTGCGCCATGGTGAAGAGGCGGGACCATTACTTCATCTCGACCAGATCACCAGGAGTCCTAGACTTGGTCCCAACAATGGCAAGCTCGACATCCTCGTTGTTGAAAACCTCATCTGTATCGGTCATGCCGGCGGCATCAGACTTGAAGTGGTCCATCTCTGATGAGCCAGTTGACTGGGGACGGGTGGTACTGTTGGTCACCTTGGACCAAAAAGTCAGGTCGGGAACGAGTTGAGTAATCCGTTCGTCATCTTCAGGCACCCAGTGTCGCAGTCTTTCTCTGATGGGCCCTTGGCCCCGAATAGAAGACGGCAGGGGCGGTTGGGGATTAGATTTGGGGATGTTGGCTGGTCCAATGCCATTCTGAAGGCGTTGAGTTGTGGTGGAATACTGCAAGAAAAATCAGATCAACTGGTGTTGCTAAGAGCCACCAAGAAAGAAACCGACCTTTTGCGCCGCACTCAATGATTGTACCAACAACGGGAGAGAAGAACCCGGCCCATTGCGACTATACGCAATACAATTCTGACACACATACCGACGGGTTGATGATCGCAGCATCTTTTCCACTGTCTCGACGGTTATCAATGCTTCCCTAGTACCTGGACGAGGCTGAAAATTTAGCCACACCGCGTTAAGCAGGTGCTCATGCGTCACGCGGTGTCACATGACGTGGCGTCTCGCAACGCTTTCCCAGTGCCACTTCCATTAAGATCCTTGTCAGTGCTTGTTTCGGAAGCTGCACATGATGGCTTGAATATTCAGCAACAACAGCACACAGCCAACGTGTCTTGAGACATCCATCCTTGGATGCATGCACCCAGGAACACCCATTGAAATGGGCTATTTCGGATGACATGCATGCTAAGTCATTCGTGCCTGCAAGCAATCAATCGACATCAATGCCAACAAGAGCCATGCCGTACCGTATACTTGACAACAACAGAGGCCAGTGGCAGCAAAAGTCCTCGCTCGCTGGTCCGGAATAGGGGCTTGTATCGGGCAACCTCAGCAGAGCCAAGGGCCAAGAAACGGGTGAAATAACTTTTGATTTGAACAGGAAAGCAAGCTGCCGACGGATCGACATTACCTTGCCCACGTTGAGACCCCAGTCTAATCCCGCTACCAGCGACCTGGAGGATTGGCTGGAAAACAAAGACATAGCGGGACAGGGTGACAGCACAACAGACTCTGCGCTCGAATCAGTCGGTTTATGAAACTCTGCGGAGTCGGTGGTCTTGGAAGATGTAATGCGCAAAGCCAGAAAGTTCTAGGGCCCTATCAACTGCCGTGCGACCAGACAGAATACGAGGCGCAAATTATACGATCAGATCTGAAGGGGGCAGGCAATCTGCGCTCGCGCGCCGACTCATATCGCCTGCACGCCATCAATGGCTCTAGCTGTTTCGGCCAGCCAAAGATCCGATCGACAAGCTTTCGCCCCGGCTTTTGCTGGCTGCTCTCCCCCGCAGAAAAAGAGGGACACCTGCGCCTCGTGGGCTGGACCAGTCGATAGATGACCAAGGGCAACAATCCCGACCCTGTCCTCAGGGAATCAGGCGGTCTACGGAGAGTGACAACACTTACAAAGATGGCCAAAAAGTCGCTAAAACAAACACGAGGACCCCTCGACCGCCGAGAAGCGCCAGCCACTCACACTAAGGCAAATTGGGGGCCGTGTCAGATGCAGGAACAATCTCGCGACCCACAGGCCGATGAGCCGGCTGATTCACCATGGGTGCTTCCTTGATGGAAGGGACCTCGATGGGACTCAAGGTTTGGATGCAACAGCCAGCCGTTGGTCAGTCTGGAGGCCGCCCCATCATGTACGGGGATCCTTTGATGGAGAGCCTCCACAGGGCCAGCAATTCGACAAGAGAAAGACGGGGCAGGCATTTCACGGCATGGCATGGCATTACAGAGGCAGACTGCGATACACATGAGAGAGGCGAGGCTAGGCTCATCTCCCAGCGGGGGCCTTCATCAACCACCCATCTGTGGTCATCTCGGAGCCCCTGGGCTGAGCCAACCAACCAACCAGCGTCCAGAAGCATTGCCGTTCCATTGACATAATATCGCTTCACAGCGAATCCCCCAGCGTCGGCCAGGCTTGGCTGCTCATTTGCTGGTAGCGCCAGGCTCTCTATGGGCAGCACCCGTGACACCGCCAAGTTCCCCTTTTTGACCGCTGGAGGATGGTTTCGTTTGGGGGAGGTGTCGGTAACTTGGACAAGTGCATGCCCCTTGGCCGGCCGAGGCGACGAAATTACACCTTGCCCATGCTCCACCACGTTCCCCTTTTCGCCCGCGAACCCCGGCCGCGTGCTGGGATGCGTGATAGGCACATAGCACCAACGGTGACCGCGGTGGTCTCTTGTCGGGACTTGGCGACTGACACCCCTGCCATTCTCGAGAGACGGCTTGGGGACGGGTACCTGAGTGTGAGTCTCAGGTACCATCAGAGTGGCTATTCTTGGCTAGATCAGCTTTTGCCAATGCGACGACTCCTGGAGCCAAGCAAGGCAC
The DNA here is from genome assembly GCA_011320165.1 of Fusarium protoensiforme. NCBI lineage: Eukaryota > Fungi > Ascomycota > Sordariomycetes > Hypocreales > Nectriaceae > Fusarium > Fusarium protoensiforme. The sequence goes on from JAANQP010000755.1 coordinate 13,123, forward strand.
AACAACCTAGCCGGGTCCTCCCCAACTAAGACGCAGGAGCAGTAATAACACTGGATCTGCTCATAATGCCGCTGTTCTGCTCCTCTTGTTGTCCTTCTCCTCCTCCTTCCCTCACGGTTCCGTTCATGTCGAGAATCTAGAGAGCCTCGTTAACTCTTTGCTTTCGTTCTCTCGTTTCCCATCTCCCACTTACCGCTTCACTCTTTTAGCGGGCATTCATTTCTAACGCCAACTATATAACCGCATATATATCTGTTTGTTGCTGTTTGAGCTTGTTCAATATGAAGGGAGGAATTGCTGCCGCCGCCGTTGCGGCCATGGCCACTGGCGCCCACGCCGCTTACCCTCACCACCGCCGCGCCCACGACCTCTTCCGTCGTGGTGAGGTCTGCGTTCCCAGCTGCACCACCATCTGGACCACCTACTACGGCGAGCCTACTCGTATGAAGCATAGTCCGGCCTTTGTTGAGTTGAGTTGAGTGAGCTGACATGCCGAAACAGTCATCCCCAACCCTCCCCCTCCTGCTCCCAAGACCAAGGAGGTTGTCACCACCAAGGCTGCTCCTGAGCCTACCTATGAGGCCCCCAAGCCCACGCATGAGGCTCCCAAGCCCACGTACGAGGCCCCCAAGCCGACCTACGAGGCTCCCAAGCCCAAGCCCACCACCACCAAGGTTGTCGAGGTCCCGGTTGTCCCTGTTCCTACTCCCCAGGAGTACGACTGCCCGACCCCCGGCACTTACACCTTCCCCGCCACCACCCTGACCGTGACCGAGTCCACCACCGTCTGCGTCGGCGAGTCCACCAAGGTTCCCTCTGGAACTCACACCTTTGGCGGTGTCACCACCGTTGTCGAGCAGCCCACGACCGTCACCTGCCCCTACGCCAAGGAGACCGAGCACGAGGGCAAGGTCACCAGCGTCATCGAGACCACTGTCTTCGTCTGCCCTACCGCTGGCACCTACACCATCGGCCCCGTCACCAAGAGCTGCACCGAGGAGACCGTCCTGGTCTACCCCGTCCCTACCAGCTACGCCCCTGGCACCTACACTGCTCCCGAGCAGGTTGTGACCGTCACTGAGACCGGCTACGTCTACGTCTGCCCCTACTCTCAGGTTGGCGTCCCTGCTCCCTCCAAGGCCACTGAGGCTCCTAAGGAGAAGCCTTCCGCTCCCGTCTACGAGGCCCCCAAGCCCAAGCCCACCACCGCTGTTTACGAGGCCCCCAAGGAGAAGCCCTCCACTCCCGTCTACGAGGTTCCCACCGAGAAGCCTACCACCCCTGCCTACACCCAGCCCGCCTATGAGAAGCCCTCTGCTGCTCCCAAGCCCAAGGCCCAGCCCAAGAAGGTTTCCACTGGCGGCTCCCTCCGAGGTGGCAACGACCACTACGGTATCACCTACACCCCTTACGAGTCCTCCAACGGTGACTGCAAGGCTGCCGACAAGGTTGACAAGGACATTGCTGAGCTTAAGGAGGCCGGTTTCCAGATCATCCGATCCTACTCCACTGACTGCGACACCCTCAAGTCTGTTGGCGGTGCTTGCAAGAAGCACGGCATTGACATGATCATTGGTGTCTTTGTCAAGGCCTCTGGCTGCTCTTACGAGACCCCCGAGATCAAGGAGCAGGTCGACGCCATCGCCGAGTGGGCTCAGTGGGATCAGGTCAAGCTCTTCGTTGTCGGTAACGAGGCCATCATGAACGGCTTCTGCTCTGCTGCTGAGCTCCGCGAACTCATCACTGTTGTCAAGTCCAAGTGCTCTGGCTACACCGGCCCCTACACCATCGCCGAGACCCTCAACATCTGGGAGCAGCCCGAGACCCAGGCCGCCATCTGCGACGTTGTTGATGTCACTGGTGCTAACATCCACCCCTACTTCAACGCCGAGGTCACCCCCTCTGACGCCGGTACCTTCGTCTCTGGCCAGCTCGATCTCCTCAGCGAGATCTGCAAGGGCAACGACGTGATCAACCTGGAGTGCGGCTGGCCCTCTAACGGTAACTGCAACGGCTCTGCTTGCCCCGGTAAGGATGAGCAGGCTGAGGCCATCAAGTCTATCCGCGAGAGCTGCGGTGACAAGACCGTCTTCTTCTCCTACGAGGATGACAAGTGGAAGGAGCCCGGCTCCTGCAACTGTGAGCAGAGCTGGGGCTGCAAGAGCGCCTTCTACTAAGCGACGCTCGAGAAGCTTCAGTTCGGGTTACAGCATGCGGAACGTCCTCTTCCCGTGTCAATCCCCGGCATGCTGAATGTATATGAACCACGTCCAACACCGCCCGGCCATTCAGTTCCTCCTTTTCTTCCCCAGCAATCCTCTTTCTCTCAGCTGGTCCATCGGGACCACCACTCATGATCCATCACCTTTCACCTCAGCAAAAGCCTTCGGGGGGGAGTCCGAAAGCCGACGGTCTTCTTTCTCTCAGGTCAACTATAGACACAACGCCGCATGGGGTAGTGCGGTTCGCGCTCGCGCGCGTCCAACACAGAGGGAAACCGAAGCGGTTCGGGCGGTGGAGGACTCTTTTCTTGAATACTTGTTCACTCGACACATGATCTTTTCTTGTCTATTTTGTGTTGTTGCTGTTGTCTTCCCTTTGTGGTCTTTGCGATAACACTTCTCACGGTACACGCAACTTATGGCTTCTGAGCTTCAAGAGGAGGTAAAATTATATCTGGGGAGGGATGATCTGTATGCATGATCTATCTAGCCGGGTTGTCATTCAGCCTCTGCTTCATAATGCTGTAATTTACTAGTGTCTATTCTCAACTGCAACGTGCCTTGTGATTTGGCACTCATACGGCCTCTCTATTGCTGAAATGTGACCTCTAATCAATATGGCCCAAGTTGTGAATATGTAAACAGCCATGTAGTCCAGGATGTGAGAAGTGACATATGCTGAGTGACTGGACTATCTCGTCTAGTACACGCATTGAGCCCTCCTCCAAGGTGTCCTTGAATACCCCTACGTTGGCCTCTGGTCAATGTTCTCTACGCGGATGATGGGCAATACTTGGATGCCATGACCACGACGTCACACTTTCCGACCCCTTGGGACTCGGGGTAATTAATTTGACCCAGTGGTGAGGACTATGATTAAACTTGTCTAATAGGTTGTTAGACACTATCCACCTTTGGGTCAAGATATACAAAGTATCCTCTAACATCATAGAAAGCGTTAGGTAGTGTCTATCCCGTCTCTTCCTTGAACCAACTACAGCCCTTTGTTTGATCCACGCGAAAACAAGAGCGAAAACAATCAAGACAAAAGATGAATGAATGAACCACGAGGGGGGGACGGGAGCCAAAATGTGAGACACGCCGAACCCCCCACCCCCCCTTCTTCCCAATGACTCGGCGCCGCCCAAACCCAAGGCAAGACAAGACATGACCATCCCATGTCTTGGGAGAGACAGCACGGCAAGTCCGAAAAACGGAGGTAGGCTTGCTTACTTGAGAGGAGAGGATGTGACCAACGACGAGGTTTCGCAGCTAGATAGGATATGCATGTGGGCGCGTACGTATACTGTCGAATAAGCACTCGTCCTCTTGCCTGTCCTGTCGTCAACATCGTCATTCAACAAACCCCCTCACCTTCCTGAGCGGTGAAGACTTTCAAGGTCAGGCATCTGGAATGGTGACGAAACCCTCATGTCTCGGATGCCGTGTGGTTGGTTGCCCGACCCATCAGAGAGAGGAGAAGGCTTGTCATGTCTCAAACAGAACCAACCCACCCCCAACAATCTGAGACCTGGTTATAGAGATCGACAGTTTCGAGAGCGCACCATGCGAACTACGGCTGGAAACAGGAGAGACAAGATGGAGCCGTGATGAGAGAACTTCAAATGGTTTCGGTTTGGTTTCATTATTCGGCGTCATCGTTTGATTAAGAATCACAAAAATACTGAGTACAATATGGCAATATAGATAGATATACAACGGCTTTGAACCCCCTTTCCAGGTAACCCAACCCCCCCAAAAATTCACCCTTGATGCTCAGACATCCCCGCAGACGTATAGTTGACACCCCAGCATGATAGCCTCCCGCTTGTCGATGCAAATTCCCAATGAGAAAAGAAAAGTAAGGCAACGAGAGAGAAAAAAAAGGACCCCCAGAAGATTCCCGTTGCCGATGTCCTTGTATCTAGTATCCCCAAGACCGCCTGGGCTTTTCCGAGCCGTCAGGATAACAGAGAAAAGAGGGAGGAAAAAGTAAAATAATGTGAAAGACATGCATAGAAAGACATGAGTGGATCGCTTTGAAAATGGGTGGATGGATTGGTACTCTGGCCTCTCTCCTCAAAAATGCGTAGTCGCCTATTTGCTGGTGGCGTGTTGTCGTAGACCATTCGGTCGCTCCCTCGTAGATGGAGATGGAGATGGATAGTGAATAAGCTGATTAAACGATAACAGAAGGGGGTATAATGCTAATCGAGAGAGAGTCGTGTCGTGTGCTTCGAATTATATGAGTGACGAGCAAGGTCAAGCCAAGCAACAAGTGTAGAGATAGATATGTTGCGGGTATCATTGACCCCGTTGGGTATCAGCTTGAGAAGACGGGAGATGCTTCTCCTTTAAAAGATTGCTACTGTGTCGGTAGAGGTGGGCTTTCGGCGGTAAGACTCATGTTTATGTGCATCGTGGTCAAGCTGCCAGATCCACTCATCAGTCTCGACGTCAGCGAACCTTTGCCACGAGTTGCGGAAGAAAGGCTCGGGTCCGACGCCGCAACGCTCGAGCTGGAGCAGGCCACCACGGCTCCGGTCGCTCACGAGCACGTTCAAGTCCTGCCCGCCGTTGGTGAAGGCGATGCCACCGATCTCGCCAAAGACGTCGACAGTCTGCTTCGAGTCATACGTCTGCGCGTTGATGATGTTGACAAAGTCAGCTTCCTCGGCTGCCACAAGAACTCTTTCACCGCTGCCGACCGGCGAGAAACGCAGGTTTCTGACGCCAGCCATCTCCGACCTGATGGTGCAGATAGGCGTGCTGATGCCCCTCGAGTCGCACCACCAGCGAGCATCCCAGATCTTGACGCCCTTGTCCTGGAAGCCAGTGGCCACCGTCCAGCCGTCATCAGACCAGTCGCAGGAGAAGCCGAAGTCGCGGTGCCCAGCCAGTTCCTGTTGGATCTGGCCAGTGTCGGCGTCGGTGATCATCACCTTGAAGTCGTCGCCGACCATGGCCCTCAGCCGGCCGTCGGGAGAGACGCTGGAGCAGTTGAGCGCGAACCGATACCGAGTCTGCAGCAGAAACTTCTCCGTTGCGAGATCCATGACACGGAACCCTTCATCGTTGCTCGAGATGGCGGCGACGGGACTGCATGATCGTCGGGCCTTGTGAATCTGAATATGGTTGGTGATTCCTCCCAGGTTCGGCGTGATCTGACCGTCGGAATAGTTCTTCTTGTCCTCGGTGTACAAGTTCTTGAGGTAGTACTCCCCATTGAACGTGCCCGCCATCAAGACTCCGTGATTGGCGTCGAGAGTAGAGATGACAGCTCCGAGGCCCGTCACATCGCTGTTGTTGAGGAAGAGCTCGGTCTTGCCCGAGACGGGGTTCATGTAGTTGACTCCTCGGCCCCCGGGGTAGTAGGCCTGTGAGCGTGAAGGGCATGCCAGCACGCTGCGCAGTTGAAAGTGAGCTAGGTAGACGTCCCGGCGAACCAGGTACTTCCTGAATCTGAAGAAGCTATCCGTAGAGGGGATGTGTACATCGGTCATGTGAGGCTATCATCCGCATTAGCTTACCCCTATATGAGCTAGAATGAGGTGCGGATGGGCACTTACATTCAATTGATCAGATCCCTCCTTGTTGACGTAGTTCTTGTAAGTTTCGAGGCGTCTCTGGCGGGCGTATTCACGGGTAGTACCCATTGAAGCCCAATCCATGCCCTGAAAGTCGTATTCGTCGCCGTAGAGATCGTCGTACCGAACCTCGTTCATGTGTTCCTGCGCCTGCCGGCGGATCTCCTCAGGACATGGTGCACGAGCTCGCAACGTATATGAGTGCGCGAGGCGTGCCTCACGCGACCAGTGCCAGAGAAAGTCAATCAAGCCGTGGTTTTCGGACCCCAGCATGGTTGGGTTGGGGTTGCTGATCGGGTTGAGAACGAAGGGTTCGATTGGAATAGGAGGTTGTGGTAGTTGAAGGGGGGCGTTGTTGGGCGTGGGAGCCCATGGCCCGGGAGGCGGACCGGCGTCCATGACGATGTCGACGCCTGTTAGGGAGGGTACGTTGAAATAGGTTTGTAAGAGGTAATTGACTGGACCAGAGGAGGGAGCCTGGGCATCATCGTCCTCCTGGGGTTGAACGGGATGGGAGTGGTGGTCGGCTTGGAGCTGAGGTACGTATATGGCGTCGTCGTCAAGAGAAGCACCGCCGTCACTGTCGCTCATATCAAGATCATAATCCCCCGCGTGGTAGTGATGGACGTAGTCGGGGTCGAGATTGGGGTTGGTGGTGGGGATGTAGAGGTCGTCGAGTATGGGAGGGCGGAAGGACGCGTCTAGGTCTAGATCAATATCGTCGTCGTGGTCGGATTCGACAGATTGGGAGGTGTTTGCGTATGTATTGCTGATGGTGGTGGTGACTTGGTCGTTGTTGTCGTCGCCGTACTGGTGCGGCAGATGGGTAGTGGTAGAAGGTGTAAAGTTGGTGGAAGTCGCAATGGCGGAAGAAGTTGTGTTGGTGGCGGCGGTAGCGGCAACGGTAGCGGAGACGGCGTCAAGTTCGGCGGGGAACGCATCTGTCATGGGCGCATCCAACACTGAAGAGGAGACGGCGGCATGAGACGAATCAGCGACGGGATGGATGAGGAGCTGTCGATCATGATCTAGCTGCGAGAGCAGGTCGGGGTCGGGGACGGCGTCGTGGGTAGTGACGGAGACCAAGGCGGAGACCGGACCCGGAGGCGCGGAAGCTGGGTTCGGCACGGGGACGGAGGGATCGAGGAGTTCGTGATTGTGAGCCTGAAAGCCCTCATCCCGCAAGAGGGCCTCTACGGCAGACACGGACGAGGCGGCAACGGGAACGGTGGTGGTGGTAGCGGGAGCGGGAGCGGCTGTGAGGTCGTCTCGTGGTCGATCCTTGAGCTTGGCCTTGGACTTGTTGAGTGCAGTGCGGCGCATCGTGAAATCAGGTCCGAAGGGGGGAGACCCGAACTTTTCTAAAGCCCTGCAGCGAGCAGCGGTGCCTTCTGCATCCGGAAAAGCTCACAGAGGAAGGGGTGAGAAAGTGAGAAGGGGGGTGAGGTCGCTCGCGTGCTGGCGGTCTGGACGAAGCCTCCTCGTTGCTTTTGGGGAGCGAGACAAGAGGCAGCAAATGTCTTGGATCTTGGGCGGGCTTTGGCGCTGGTGACCGAGGGGCGTGGGTCAGAGACAAGAGGCACCTCGAGGCAAGCCGGGCTGCAGTGGGCGAGCAGGAGATCGTCGCAGGCTAGCAGGTAATAAAACCCGGTCGCTGTGCCTGGCGTAGCTGGGTAATTATCTTATCTAGCTGTCGCGGCAATGGGCGATGGAGAACCAAGGGGGAGAGGGTAGGTCGACGGTCGGTTTTGTTGTTGGAGACAGGATGAAGTGGATGCCGCTGGAGGTATGTAGGTCTGTTCTGGACGGGCTGGCCTCGCAGCGGGTATTAGTCGTGATGCGTGATGACCAGGGTTGCAGCTCACTAACGCTCCTCCCCATGCAGCGCTGCAGCAGGCAAGACAGGGTTCTGCCAGGATCCAATGGAGACGAGAGGCAATCAAGCGCGGGCAGGCAAGGAAGTAGAGAAGGCAAACGAGTGAAGGCGGAGGAGCAAGGGTAAGGCCCTCGGTACCAATACTATTGGGGAGGAGGCGGAGGAAAAGCCAAAAAGCGGGCACGAGCAAGGGGATAGATGCACTTTCAAAGGCTTTGTCCTCGTCCTCGTCCTCGTCCTCGTCGTCCTTGGTCGCTCGCTCGCTCGCTCGCTGAAGTTACCGGATAGAGATCGCTCGAAATGAGAAATGATGAAGGCTAAGCAGGCGCATCGAGGATGGGAGGGATCGACTCCGGGGATCGCCGTGGGTTAGGTACTGTCGGGAGGTACCTCTGAGAATGCCCGTTTCAGCATCAAACCAGCATGAGCGGGCATGAGCCAGCATCAGCCCAGCATCAGCCCTTTTTCGTCGTCGTTTGTTGTTGTTGGTGGTGGTGTATGTGGTTGACCCAAGATGGTAGTCGCTCCGTTGTATCTGCTTTTACACGTGCTACCTACGTCTTGTACCTACCTACTCAGGTTCTTTCCGCTCCCAAAGTGCTACGTGCTGTACTCAGGCACTGGTGAGGCCGGGTGCCCTGCCCTGCACAAAACAGCAGACAAATGACAAAACCACAGGGCGGTTGGCCGCTGTGTGCGTGCCCAAGAGTGCGCCTATGGCATCCGATCCACGATGGGCTCAACCCACGATCAGAGCCCGTGCTGGGGGTCCTGTCCAGAGGAGGGGAAAAATGGGTCGATGTGGTTGCGGATGGGGGATGGTCCAAGACGTGAGCTGGAGCCCAGAAAAGCCTCCGACGACGCTAGCGAACGATCTGAGCGGCGGGAAGCGTTCAGGGAGCGGGTGGACAGACAGGGGGGTAGAGGTCAGTTGGTGTTGGGTTGGTAGAGGTTGATCGATAGGTTGCTCTGATAGGTACGCAAAGACAGAGTGAATGCCAATGAATGAATGCCTGCGGGCCATTGCTATTTGATGAACTGTCCTGCAGACAAGAGATGGAGTGGATAAGAGAAAATCCCCTGATGATAGCATGGAAAGGCATAACTATGCACATAATATCCTCCCCCCCTTATGCACCGAGGATCACTCACGTCTCGTCTCACAGCTCGCAGCGGCAGGCTAAACCATCTTCATCGCTGTTGATGCGCTGGACGGCAGGATAATCCCCTGACCTCTTTTTGGCGTGCCCACCGGCGGTTGGAGGATTCCCGATTGAGAGATGATGACATGGATCCGGGGGCGGCAGCGGCAGGACAGCACGGAGAGGGGGCAGGAGATTTGTCGGTTAAATGCTGACTGATGAGGGAATGGAGGGTTGTCTCATCAGCTCAGCCCAGCCTTTATCAATCTCCTCCACGTTGCAGTTATGTACGTACATACATACATACAGCGTCTGTGCCCTCGACGATGATGATGACGATGTCCTCTTTTCTTTCCATTTTGGCACATGCAGACATGAATGTGCAAATACCTGATACAATAAACTCATGGCTGAGCCAGCCATCGTAGTCATCGCTTGGTAATGAGATCCATCCCCCCCCCCCCATCTATAGCAGATCTCATTCATTTCACCCACCCATCGCCCTCCTCCGCCTCCGCCTCCTGGCACCATCTGAGCGACGTGCAGATCTGGCCAATGCCCCAACATCCGCATCTGGAGAGCCTTGCCTTGCCTTGCCTTGCTCGCGCAACACCTGCTTGGCGTGTGTATTGGATGGATCTCATCGGCCACGGCCATGATGAACAAGCACTGTACCCCCCCGGGCCCGGGCGGACCGCCATCATCGTAGCCGCGCCCCCCCTTTTCGCACCCAAGTTCAACTCACCTCAGCTCATTGTGAGATCCCCTGCTGTTCAAAGTGCTAAAGAAAGTAAAAAGTCCCTCCCGCTCATGACCATCTCCACCGTTTTCTCACCTGGCACACAACCTTGTGTCACCCCAGAAAAAAAAAACATAACCAGGGTCTCTCTCGTTTCCCGCCTACATGAGATGGATGGGTGAGGGAGAGAGAGTCTGGATCCAGATTAGAGAATCTCAGGGACCAAGTGCTAGGGACACGCTAGCATGCCGTAGCCCGTGGATAAAGACGTTGGATGACATCTCGTCGGTCCTCTGCTATCGTAAGAATCGAACCATGGCTGCTCTGGACCGGATATCCGTCTCGCCCACTAACGTGATAGTCTATTGTGACAGATGACACGGCAAAAAGAGAGGCCTTCCACGCAGCCTGAGCCTGAAGGTGTCTACTAACCAACTTACATACCGGCTTCTGTTTCAAGCAGGGCTCTCTTCCGAAGTCTCCGCCCTCATCAGAGCCTTGCTTTTTTTTTCCTTCTTCTTATTCTTGTCCTTGTCTTGCCTTGTCTTGCTTGCCTGCCCCTCGTTCGCTGCATCTCATGTAGCGTTACATGACGCATCGCTTGCCGCGTCCGTCATGCATCGCGCTCTTTGCAGCCGCCATCGACCCACGACGGTTGCGACGCCATCGCCAACCCCCTCTCTCCGGCTCTCTCCCTCGGAGACGAATGGAATTCCCATGTCTCTCTCTCTTGTACCACCACACCCATTTGATGCATTTGCTGAATGGGATGGCTCCCTCCCCCCGGGTCACGGGTCAGCGTCAGGCCGTCCCCCGATGTGATGGATGTGATGCACCCACGCACGCAGTCAATCCCACGAACCTGGAACGCAAGAGTTTCCAGTAGCACACAGGTGTTGACTTGAACCCTTTGGCCCACCGCGAGTTCGCTATTAATAACGAAGCGGCGGGGATCTCGTACCCTTGGTACCCCAGTGTGATACCTAGTACTATCTGTTGGGTAGTATATCGTCATCTATGGATTTCTGTATCCTCTTGTGGGCCGTCCTCGGACCAACATGCACAGATGCAGATGCGGTCCTTTTGGATACATCTCTACTATGCATAGATAGTCAGTGAGCAAGGTATGGAGGCAACCAGGCTGAGCTGAGGATGGGCAACTCGTCATGCAAACAGGCTCAGCCATCTGCCCTCTAGGTAGCCACCGACCTCGGCCGTGTAACCCATCCGCCGTCTATTTGCACTTTTCACCGACTGCAGTCTCACCCGCATCTGCCACTGCCGCCTCGTTCGTTTCTTCTGCCTGTCTGTCTCTGATGAATGAAATATCACATCCTCAATTACCCCCGTGCTTGAGGGCAAACATTTTGAAAGTGCAAAAAACTGATACATCACCTTTTTCTTTCGCTCTTCTCCGTCCCGCGTCGCATCCCCCTCCCTTTCGGGCGCCCTATTGTCTATGGAGGACACCGAGGACCCTCAAAAAAAAAACGAGACTATCCCTTGAGGGCTGAGGTTGGTTGCCGTGTTTGCTTGTGACTATTTCTTCACCGGTTCCAATTGTCGCCCATCAGAAAACGATACATCATGTCTCTGCCGGCCGGCGAATAAACCACCAGGCCCGGCTCTCTCTCTCGACCGAGGCGCATTCCAGTTATGCACTCTCACACACTCTCACACACTCACACTCACTTCACTCTACCTTGTCTCTTCCTCCAACGCCATATCCCTGCCGCCCATCTCGTAACAACCAACAAGAGAAACAACTAGGTAGTCATTAAGCGAATGCGGAGCCACCACCACATTGTTGCCAGCCGCTCGCTCTGTCGAAGGCTGGCTGGGGAGGCAAGAAAAAAGCAATGTCTGGCAGGTCAACGACTTTACTACAGGGAAAAGAAAGCACGAGGGGGGAAAACCCGCACACCGAGCAGCGGCTCCGACGTGATGATGGGTCACTCACCATCTTGGGGGTCGTGTTACACACACGCACACACATCGCAGACACAGTCAGTCAGGCAGGCAGGCAAACAAACGCAGACACGGCACAGCTTTGATCCATCTCGACAGGGCTGACAGGCAGACAGGGCACCTCCCTTCATCTCTTGATCGTCATCTCGCATTCTGCCTCCTTGGCTTTACTCAATCTCTTGCTTGTTGCTCTCCAATCTACACAACAGCACAGCACAGACGCTGCCCCCGATCCTCGAGGATACCCCGTCATCGACTGCATCTTGCGTCTTGTCTTTTCGTCGGTGGATCTCTCTCCTCCCGAGTTCGGCCTCCCACATCCCGATCCTCGTCTTTCTTCCTCGTCCCTGTCTTGCCCCCCCGTCACCGCAAATGCATGGCACCGCACATCCAAATCTCCTCGTGACTCTCTGTGATGCACATGAGCTCAATCGCCCTTCTCCAGTTGCCCGCCGTCTTGATGCCCAATTCCATCATCGTGGGGCCTCTCCTGATTCTCACTTCAGCCCCCATCCTCAGCTTCACCTGAACTGTGTCTCAAGGCAACAATTGTAGACTCCCAGTGACAGACATCCTGTTCACGGGTATTCTTCTCAATTGACCGCTCCTTGAAGTCGATCGATACTTCTACATGGCATACATCTACATATCTCGTTTCAATGTCATTGAATGATGAATCTCAAGTACGCCATCTACTTTTACCCTCGCTCGCCCGCCACCGCCACCCTTGATTCTCTATAACCGGGTCTGGCCTCTTTACATCTTGTTCTCCAGACGTCGCTCAACCTTGAGCTTGACGAGAGACTCGAGGGCCTCGTCAATCGGCACCAGCTCACCCTTGGTCTGGGTAGCCTGGTCGTCTCGGTTTCGGATGTTGAGGGTGCGCGACTTGGCCTCCTCAGCACCAACCACTGCATCCACAAGTTAGCCATTGATCCATGTTAACCATCGCCTGCCATTGTAAACTTACCAAAGATAAAGTTGTACTGCTCCAGCTGGCCAGTACGGATCTTCTTCTGGAAGGTGTTGCCGCTGAGGTCAACGTCAATGTACAGCTCCTTCTCCTGGAAGATCTGCTGGATCTCCTTGGCGTAGTCGTTCACCGCAGGCATAACGGGTACAACCAGGATCTGTCGGGGGCTGAGCCAGAAAGGCCACTTGCCCGCAAAGTGCTCCGCCAGCACACCAAACATTCGCTCAAAGCTGCCCAGCACCGCACGGTGAATCATGACAGGGCGCGAGTATCCCGCGGGGAGATCCTCCGAGGGGTCACTGCCGTCGCTGACTCCGCTCTCGTCCTTGCCGGCAACATATCGGAGCTTGAATCGTTGGGGAAGGTTGAAATCAAGTTGAATGGTACCGCACTGGTGGTCTCGGCGAAGGGCATCATACAGGGTGATATCGATCTTGGGGCCGTAGAAAGCACCATCACCGGGGTTGAATTCCCACTTGGCATCGGTCTTCTGGGCAAACGACTCCAGAGCCTCCTGAAGCTTCTGCTCGGCAATGTCCCATGTGGCGATGTCGCCAACGTACTTCTCAGGGCGGGTAGACAGCTTGAGCTTGAACGAGAAACCAAACAGGCCGTACACGCTGCTCAGGAAGTCAAAGGAAGCCTCGATCTCTTCTCGGATCTGTCTAGTGTCAGTATTTCGACTCAACAAACGGCTCAGTCTTGCGCACCTGGTCCACAGTACAGAAGATGTGGGCATCGTCCTGCTGGAAACGACGGACTCGGGTAAGACCAGACAGGGCACCCGAGAACTCGTTGCGGTGCAGCACACCGAAATCGGCCATCCTCCATGGCAGATCCTTGTAAGTGACGTCCGAGTGGGCAAAGATCTTGCAGTGTCCGGGGCAGTTCATGGGCTTCAGGCCATATTTCTCCTTCTCGACGTCAAAGGTGAACATGTTCTCCTCGTAGTGGCCCCAGTGACCAGAGATCTTCCACAGGTCTGCCTTGTACACGTTGGGGGACATGACCTCGCTGAAGCCACGTTTCCGGTACTCGCTCTTGAGGAGGTCCATCAGGGCGTTGTAGATGCGCACGCCGTGCGGCAGGAAGAAGGTGGATCCAGGGGACACCTCATCGAAGAAGAAGAGCTTCTGATCCTGGCCAATCTTTCGGTGGTTGCGCTTGGCGGCCTCGGCCAGGAAGTGCTTGTACTCCTCGAGCTGCTTCTTGTCGGGGAATGAGATACCAGCAATTCGCTGGACAGACTCGTTGTTGCTGTCACCAAGCCAGTAGGCGGCGGAATTCTGTCACTATTAGCTCACACGTCCTGTCTAAAGGCTTATAAACCGAGTAGCACGTACCCTGAGAACGGAAAAGGCCTTGATGTTGCCGGTGGTAGGAACGTGAGGTCCTCGGCACAGATCGATAAGGGGTCCGCAACGGTAGACAGTACTCTTGGTGCCATCGGGGACTCGCTGGTTGATGAAATACTCCTTGTACTTGCTGTACTTGAACATCTCGAGGAGCTCATCCTTGGTCATCTCGAGGCGCTCAAAGGGCTGCTTCTGCTTGATGATGCTGCTGGAGAGCTGCTCCAGAGCCTTCTTGTCCTCGTCGGCAATCACTTGCCTATCGTCTTGTTAGCGCCTGGTTGCAAAGAGCAGCACCAAGTCAACATACTCTCCCATGTTGGCCATATCATAGTAGAAACCTGGGGGGTCCTCAGTGGGGGGACCGTTGCAGAGGTAGCATCCAAAGCGTCGCTCGGCAGCCTCTCCGAGAATGTGGGCAGACGAGTGCCAGAAGACCTTCTTGCCTGTATCGTGCGTCAGCCGCACCGTTCCGCACTTGACTGTACAATACAACTCTACCTTCGGGGTGTTCAAAGTCGAGGAGCTCGAGCTTGCAGGTCTTCTCGAGGGGCCGGGTCAGATCCCACAGCTCACCGTCGACGAGGGAGATGACGGTGCGCTCGAGGAGCGACTTGGAGATACCCTTGGCGATGGAGAAGGGGGTGGTCTCCCACGAGGTTCCGGTGTGCTCCTTGCCATTGGGGAGAGAGATGATGATTTCCTCGCGAGGTTTCTCTGCAGTCGTGGTCAGTCGATTCGATTCGAGACGCGAGTCGTGGCAAAGCCAGATGGGTTTTTCTTCACCACGCACCAGCGATTTCGGCTTCCTGTCGGGCCTTGATCTGATCGAAGAGGTCGAGTCGGTGCTGGATGAACTCGGGGAGGGCTGGTAGCTACGACGCGGGTTAGCAATGGGGTCGCCATGGCCATGATGCCATGTTTCTCTCGGCGGCCAGCAGAGAGGGGCACAAACTTCGAGGCCAGAAGACTTTCCACCCTTGGCGGGCTTCTTCTCCTTGGGCTGCTTGGCGGGGCGGGAGGGCAGGCTCTTCTCGGGGGCGCCCTCGGCCGCGTTCACAGCGTCAGCTTGTTCGGACGACATGATGAGGACTTGCAAGGTGTTGCAGTTGTGGTGGGAGAAGTTGCGGTCTTGGGTCTGTCTTGTCTTGATGGCGGGGCACAGGGGGCATTAAACGCTAGGTGGGGTTGAGTCACTGAACGAGTTTGACAGGGGTCCTGGTGTTGTTATCGGCGCCTCAGTCTTATCGGTAGATCCTCGGTGGCCAATCAATCTGCCCACTCTGTCTCCGTAACCAGTCTGGACTGACAACTATTGACCATCATGGCGCCTTCATCTCGGCCTTGAGCGTCCGTCTGTATGCTATTTTGGGCTTGACTCCTGAGAGCAATCTTGCATCTCTACCAGGGCCTCATATCATTGGCTTCCTGAGAGCATGTTGAAGCTTCTCTCACCGTTGTATCGCGTTGACCTGGCACGGCCAGATCGGTATCATTCCGTAAGGGATCAGTGCTTCAAAGCACTATGTACAGTCATCACGACACATTGGATACCATACCCAGGCTCAATCCGAAATCGCAATCTGACTCATGTTCAGTAATTCCCTTGTTCCAAGCTCAACCAGGGGTATCAGGCCATTCTCTAACCCAGCAACTCCGCAACTCCTTACCGTATCATCGTATCATAAATCCCATACAAAGCACACGCAGACAACTAGGACTCTTACAGCCCATACCGTGTGACGCACTCCTCCTTGTGCGCCTCCAGACAGTCCAGCGCGCAGACTCTTATCCCGCACTTCATACACCTCACACGTCCCCAATACCCGCAGACTGAACAAAACACCCTCGTCGGGTATTTCGGATCCCAGTTGCCCGCCGCTTCACCATAGTTCAGAGGCGGATGGGCCAGAAGCTTGCGCAGCTCCTCGTCGGACGGCATTTCGGGCACGCATGACATTATGAGCGGGTCGTCATCGCTCGGGTGTGATGTCGGGGGAGGTTTTGAGGATTCCGAGAGGACGGGCGGGAGGTTTACATCGGTCATTGTGATGTCTTCGTCTTGTATGGGCTGACGGGCTGACGATGGGGTATCCCTCCTGCTGCCAGAGGACCGCTTGTTGTTTGCGCCAGCCGTGTTGGATCGAGAGAGGGCGGGATTCGACTCTGCTAGTGCTTGCATCGCGAGGAAGTCGTCAAGGTGATTGCCAAAGGTCTTTTGAGACTGCAAGATCTTGCGAACATTGGGCGTATGCTTCGCCTGAGCTATTCAAGTTAGCTCCAGAGCCGACGAGCAAGATCCTCATTTGCATACCTCTCCCACTTTTAACTGGCAACGGTATAGTATTGTCTCTTCCACCATCTTTGTCCAATGCCTCGACTTCTTTTCGTATCTTGGTATCTTGCCGCGCCGTCAAATCGCTGAGGGTTAGGCCGGGCGCATTCCGGGCGCGCTTCCTGTTGGTAGGCGCCGTCGGGCGGCTGGCGATGGTGGTGTCGGGGACATAGGCCCAACCCGGAGCCGAGGTTGTCTTGGCGCTAGCGAGCTCGATAACTCCAAAGTTGTTCATCGCAGGCGGGTTTGTTGATGATGCCTTGGAAGCTTGTGAAGTTGGTTTGGGAGATGCTGCTTCAACGTTTTGTTCCGCGAGAGCGACACCCTTGACATCCGACACCCTTAAGGGCTGTTTAGCCAATAGATAGGCTAGGATAAGAGCTTTAGAAAGGGTGGGGCTTCCATCATCCCAAGTCCGGGTTAGCGTCAAACTCGAAGTCTTGTAGTTGGCTGATAGCTTCGAGGGTGTGAACAAGTAAGGGCGTTCACGCATGAAACTCCAATGGGTCGGAAAATCTGCCGGAGCCGTTGCTCCCCTCACAAGACGTGACGTAGCCAATCACGCGCAAGAACCGTCCAGCGAAGGACAACCGCCCAGAATATTCCGAGCACCCGACGGATAGCAAGTACCTCTGACGTCCATCGCCCATCACAGCTTCTCTCGCCTCCAAATATCGCAATCCTCCGCCGCCGCCCACCCACCCGCGAAACAATGTCCCTGCCGTCAAGAGTCCTCCTCTCCAGCAGCAGCCGCGCGCTCGCTACGCGGAGCTTCCACACCTCCGCCCGACGAATGGCCGACGCCGCGCCTCTGCCGGCCCGGAAACCCATGGGAGCTTTCCGGGGAGGGTGAGTTGGGACGAGAACCTCCAGCTCGAGGGAAATTGGGATTGGCTAACCAGACCATCGCCAGCCTCTTCGGCTTCCTTCTCGGTAGCTTCCTCTCCGGCAGCGCCGCCTACAGCTACCTCCTCAAGGAGTACAAGACGGCCAACGACCTCTTGACCGAGGACATCTACGTGCGTAACCAGAGGGATGAGGCAATTGATAAGCAACGACCTCGATTCAACCCCGCTCGACCTTGCGATCCGGAAGCTGACTTGACCATCACAGACCCTCCAGGCCTCCGTCACCCGCCTCAGTAACTACGTCCAGGCCCTGGAGACAAAGACGCAGGGCAAGAAGTAATGGATCGATACAACAAGAGAAGTGGAAAAGTGTATAAAAGGGGATCAGACCAGGGCGAATCTCTCCTCCAATTGCCGGGTTGACGCGGTGGAAACAGAATGGCCTGGTCACATTTCTTTACATCTCGAGGCAATTGGCGAAGAGGAGACGATTCTGTCCCATGTTGCGGACGTTTGTTTATAAGCCCAGTTCATAAACATATACGATTTACGCGATTTGAGACTATGCTGGAGTGCAGTCATGACTCAGACTCATATCCTGATAGTAAAAGATTAGGAGGTCTTGTATGCTAAGGATAGACAGTCCCTAAAACCTCCAAATGATTAGTCTCCCATCCAACAGATATTCGAAATCCTAAGTGACCAGCAAATGACCGACAGACTACGGGGTGAGGGTCAACCTTCATTCACATTCCCCTAGATTTCAACCGATCATAGCACGGTCCCGTTCAGTCACAACGAGTAGAGCGTATCAAGTAGTAGTCAATATCATCATAGTCCAATTTTGCCACGGAAACTAGTAGCAAATCTCATCAGAGGTGCCATCAAACGACAGCACCATCAAATCCCGCGCCCGTGAAATCAGATAAGCCCCTTTTAGTATACTAATATGACATCATGTGTTTACAGCTCATCGTGGCTGTCGGCCTCCTTCTCCTTCTCAGCCTCCTTCTTCTCCTCACTGGCGGCGGGGGCAGCCTCCTCGGTGCCCTCCTCCTTGGCGGAGATCTCGGCCTTGTACTTGCCGTTCTCCTTGATGAACTCGGCGAGGTCCTCGACAGTGCGGGAGCCCTGGTAGGTGACGGGAGCGTCCTTAGCACCAGCGGGGTAGAGCTTGATGGTGGGGAAGCCCTGGATCTCATCGGGAACGTCGTTCAGGGTGGCATCAACCTTGGCGATGACAACCTTGTCCTTGAACTCGGAGGCAGCGAACTGGGTGGCAAGCTCATCGTACTTGGGGGCGAGAGCCTTGCAGTGACCGCACCAGGGAGCGTAGAACTCAATCAGGACATCCTTGGTGTCGTCGAGGACGACATCGTTGTAGCTCTTGGCGACGACGACAGTGACGGGACCCTCCTGGGTCTCAGGGATGGGCTCGGACTTGATGCTGGGCTCAATCTTGCCCTCAGAGAAGTCCTCAACGAACTTGGCGATGTTGTCGTGGGTGATCTCCTTCTCCTGGTCGAAGGGGAACTTCTGGTTCTTGGCAATCTCCTGGATGGCGAAAGAGGGGAACTTGTCGGTCTTGAGGTTCAGGTTGCCAGCGTGGGCACCGAAAGACTTGGCGTCGATGGTGGCAAAGTTGATCTTGCCCTTGTACTTCTCAGCAATGGGCTTGATGGCGTCACCGAGCTCCTTGCGCTCCTCATCGGTCTCGGCGAAGATGTAGGCCAGGGGGATGCCGGCAGACATGTAGCCGGCGTAGGTCTCAGGGCCAACCTCGCCAATGAGAGGGGTGGCGGAGGTGGAGATGAAGGACTCGATGGCCTCAGCCTCGAACTTCTCGGTGAAGGTGTTCTTGCCCTCATCGAAGGCCTTGTAGACAACCACGGCGGGGGCCTTGACGCCCTCAGCCTCGGCGACGGCGGCGTCGTTGACGCCACCGAAGAGGTAGGTCTCGCGGAGACCCTCAGCGATCTTGGTGAAGGTCTCGTTGGAGGCCTTGTCGTCGGCGTTGATGTAGGCGATGACGACGACCTTGTCGGCAGTCTTGAACTCCTCGAGGGTGTCCTTGGTGAGGATGGAGACAGCGGGGAGGGACTGCTTGATCATGTAGGAGGTGATGCTGGAAGATGCCATATTAGCAGGCGATCTACTGATGGGCTCTGGGACGGATCGACTTACCCAGCAGCCTTGCGCTGACCGCTGTAGGGAGTGTTGTTATCGAGGCCACGGAAGACCTTGAGGGTGGGGTAACCCTCGACACCAAACTTCTTGCAGAGGTCAGCCTCCTCGGTGCAGTCGACCTTGGCAAGCTTGATGTTCTTCTCCTTGAGGGTGGTGGCAGCCTCCTCGTACTCGGGGGCGAGGGCCTTGCAGTGGCCGCACCAGGGAGCGAAGACTGTCGGAGTGCATGTTAGCAAGCTGCAGGATAGAGGCGGGGGAGAGCAGGCGGGGGGTCAATCGAGACTTACACTCAGCAAGGACGAGGGGGTTGGTCTTGACGAACTCGTCAAAGTTAGCCTCGGTGAGCTGGTGGACATCGGAGTCGGCGGCAGAGGCATAGGCAGCCAGAGCCGCCATGAGGCCGCAGGCGATGCGCTTGTGATACATGATGGGCCGTCTGATGGGTATCCTAGAAAACACAAAGAAGGGCTTCGCTGGGAGACGGGCAAGGGAAAGGTCAATGATATGGGGGGAGGAAGGGAAGGAGGAGGAGGAGATGTTGAGACGGGAAGATGGAGGCGGAGAGTTTTGTACTTGTACTTGAGGACAGGTAATCCAATGGATCAGTGGTTCAAGCACCTCAGTCAGTCACGACCGGCCAGGCTGTCTGTACCTAAGCTGCCTGTACTGCTGCTGCTGCGGCTGCGACCTGCGGCTGGGCTGGGGTCTAGGTGGGCTGGGGGGCGATGGATGGATGGATGGAGGGGCTCAATTGAACAAGTGTCCCCTTTGGCGGCTGGATTGGATTGATCATCAAGCACTGGACCACAGCCGGACCTGCCCTGAGCACCTGCAGTTGGCAGCACGGCCCCTCCAGCGGGCGGGCTCGTGGGTCTTTCAGCGGGTTGTGGCGCATCCACAGGGCAGCTCTGGCCTATGGGGGCCCCTGCACCGCCTGGAAGGGGACCTGCCCACCCCACCTGCACCTTCACCCCCAGGTGCTGCGGTGCTTGTAGGGACCTTGGATCGTCGGGTCCCATTCATGGGATGGAGGACATGGCATGGTATGGCACGGCATAGCCATCAGCTGGCGGTAATCCTTATAAATCCGAAGTGCTAACCTCTAGAACTGTGTTGAACAGGCCGAATTAGTTGGCTTGATGCGCTTCCAGCTCTCCAGTCACTCATCTCCTACGTGTCTATCTATCATGGCTGCGACTCCAAGCTCCGTGCATAGGTTCATTCCCGTCCTCTCTCAAATGCGGAACCTTAATGTCTACGGACGTGCAAAAAACACTTTCCCAATTGAGCCGCAACGGGATATTATCTTCCGAACCAAGGGGCGCATGGATGGGAAGGCGAAACCCTGTCAACAGAGCAGACAACAAAAGACGTTCGAGTTTTTGGCTGAGTGGTGGCGATTGACTCGACTCGTCTCACCAGGAGGGAGAGAAAAAGAAGAGGCCACGTCTCTAGGTTTACAATATCTGACTATCCATCCAGCCCAGCCCAGCCAGGCCGAAGCCCCCTTTTCCCAGCGGGAACTACTACGTAGTAGGTCATAATTGAGGGGGTTAGCAAAGTGGAAGTACGGATAGGTAGGTAGTATTATCCGGAAAGCCGTTGATGTCTCCATTGTTGACGGAGCAATGATTCCAGTTTGCCGCTCTGTTTCTGGAACACCGATCTCTGCTTACTGTCAGACACTACGAGGATTAATAATGTCGACATCTCTTCTACCGAGACAACTGTCTTCTAGCCAGTGTTGTAGTCATGAGCCCGATCTGCCCGCGGCGCCGGCAGATAGTCGTAGACACTATTGCCTGCAATATTGGTGGCCCCGTCGGTCATGACGCCTCTCCAAGCCGCCGCTCAAAGCCGCCACTCACTATATCAGAAACCGACCTCTCTCTTTTTTTCTCCCCGTCAGTGGCCAAACTTGCTCATGGGAGTGACTAACTGGAAAGATATAGCATCGAACAAGGCCATTCATTCACCGCCATCCCATCCCGCTTAACACAGTAGTCCGTGACGGGGGATAATAGTGAGGCAAACATCCAACATCCATCCCCCAGCCTTTTCGCTCGGCTCATCAAGATCCACTCATGACCGTCCGCCCCCCACCAAGGACCGTCGGTCTCACCTGGTCAGCTCCACTGCAGCAAAGAGGTTGAGAAGCCGGTCCAGATAAGGTTGTCATGACCCAGTGGTGCCTAGTGTGTGACAGCTTCTAATCCAGCCCCTTGCAAGCTCTATGCCATGTTGTCCGAGCTCTGGGAGAAGCCAGTCAATCTTGCGTGGGTGGCTGTTGATGCCCTCACTGTGTCCCCTAGAGGACTACGGGATCAAGGGCAGATATTCCGGTGCACGGCATTGACGGTTTGGTCCTACAGGTAATTACACAAAGATTAACTGTGCCTCCTTGTAGGACAAGTTTGCTACTCCGGTTGCCAGAGTTCAAAGCGGCACAGCCATGAGAATTCCTGGGTTCTTCCTTCCTGGTAAAGACATGAGGACACGTCGCTTGGATCATCGTCACTTCTATCAGACTTTCTCATGAGTCGATTTCGCGACCCAAGCCTCATATTGGCCAAGTTTAAGAGAAGTGCCTTGCATATCTTGCTTATCCATCCAACACGGCGTTATCGCTATGCTAGGTTCCTCACTGAAGTATGGCCAGGTTTATGGGAGTGCCTTGCATATATATCTAAGTTCCTCACTAAAGCATAGCCAGAGACATAGTTTGAAATCACACTCTATTTGTACCTATACTTTTATAAACGCCATCTCCTCCACAAACGCCTACATAGCTTCGACCTCTACCGCCCCCGAGGCTTGGGTCCCGCCCGGTGGTACTGGTGCGGCCACTTGACCCCGACACCCAGCTGCTGCGCGGCGCTGAGCACAAAGTCGGGCTCCCGGAGGAACTGCCTGCCCACGAGCACAAAGTCGGCCTGGGGCTTCTCGTCCTCCTGGACGACGGACCGGGCAAAGGCGCCGTCGGCGACGAGGCCCACCGTCGCGATGAGCAGCTGCTGCTCCTTTCCGCCGGCGCGCAGGGCCTCGCGGATCTTGCCAGCCAGGTCCGACTGGAAGGTCTGGTGAACCTTGATCTGCTGGGCCGAGGCGTTGCCGCCGCTGCTCACGTCGAGGACGTCGACCCCGGCGGCCGGGAGCAGCTTGGCCAGGCGGATGCTGCTCTCAATGTCCCATGAGGGCTCACCGCTCCACTCCATCCACTCGGTGGCCGAGATGCGCAGCCAGAGCGGCATCTCGGAGGGGATCACGGCGCGGACAGCCTCAATAATCTCAAAGAGGAAGCGGGTTCGGTTCTCGAAGCTGCCACCGTACTGGTCTGTCCGTTTCTGTTGTACGAGTTAGCTACTCAACGTCCAGCACACGGTATCAGTGCTAAACTTACGTTGGAGACGGGCGAGAGAAAGTTGGTGATCAAGTATCCGTGGGCACCATGGATCTCAATAACATCGAAGCCCGCCTTGACGGCTCTCACAGCAGCATCCTGCCACTTCTGCACAAGCTCCTTAATCTGGTCCACCGTCAACTCATTCGGCGTGGCATGGTCGTCCGCAAAGGGGACCGCACTTGGCCCGACGACATCATCGGGCCAGCCGCCCACGCTCTCAGGCGCAAGCGTCTTCTGGACAGTGCCGCCGAGCCAGGGGGCAAGCGTGCTCGCCTTGCGGCCGGCATGGGCGAGCTGAATGGCGGCCCGCGAGTTCTGGCTGTGGATATAGTCCGTGATGCGCTTGAGCGGGGCAATCTGCTCGTCGTCCCAGAGGCCAGAGTCGTTGGGGCTGATGCGGCCTCGGGGCTCGACGCCAGTAGCCTCGACAAAGACGAGACCGGCGCCCTTCAGGGCGAACTGGCCAAGGTGGACGAGATGCCAGTCGGTCAACTTTCCATCCTGGGCCGAGTAGGTGCACATGGGAGAGACTCCGAAGCGGTTCTTGAGCTCAATGCCACGGACCCGGAGGGGCTTGAAGAGTGTCGGGGCCGAAGCCGGGTCAAGCGGGGTACCGGCCGGGGGCTCCTGGGCCGGGGTGAAGTAGGGAACCCCAACAGCGGGCTTGTTCTCAATGTCTTTGTTCGTCATGGCTGCGAGAGTATATGTGTGACTTGGTACTGCAGGTCCTGTGTTGCTCTGATTGAACTGGGGGGGAGTCGAGTGGGATTTATACAGATCTCGTCCTGCTATCAGGCCTGCCTGGGGTAAATAAGGTAGCTATCGTATGAGAAGGAGCCACCAAGTGGAACACTATGCGGGAGTCGTGCTAGCCGGGGATGATACAATTGGGGTAGAAACTGAGCGTAGGTATCCACCAATACAAGAGTGTAAGTGAGAGGCCGATTCGATGTTGATGCTGAATTTCTGCCTCAGGTGCAAACGACCAGGGCTTTATATACTGGAAGCTATCTCAGAACATCCATCACCGGCAGCATCTCGGTGACTTGCCTAGATGCTCAGACAAGACGCTCTCCTCAGAAGGCTAGTATCAGTATGCTGCGTGTGTAGCACCCCTGGATTTCTAAGCCCAATGACGTGCTAATGGGCCCGTCTTCTTCACTTCTACCTCGGAGCCTAGTTGAAACCCCTCATGGTCAACGACACGCACAGCGCAGGATTGGCTCCGACAGCCACACCGCCGTCTTGTTCCCGGATCCATGGGTTGGCGCTGAATAATTCAACGGCTGACAAATATAAACTCCCAAGTTCTTCGGGGCGTCGTTTCCGATCAGGCTGATACTACGTAGTAGACTGGTCCACAGATTTTGTTGGTTTGGTGGAGAGGAATCAGAGAATTCTACTCCATCCTTGAAGATTGGAGATCCATAGTGGGTAGCTCCGGGACTGAATCCCGGGCTGCACCTGGGTGGGCAGGTTTGATTGTTAGTTGAGTTGGTAGACCAATAATAGCAAAGAGATCTGTTTCTTGAGTCGTTCAAGGCCTTTCACGCATCTCAACTCTCATGATGGATGTCATGATGGACGTTTCCCCAACTCGAACAAGGTTTTTTCCTCGCACTGTTCTTCGCCACCGTCATCATCGGCACCACCGCACATGGCTTAACCGTGAACGAACTTTCCAGAAGTCGTCGACTTCCTTCTTCACCATGATGAGATGTAGTAGTTTCTTTCGCCCGAGATCAGTCAGCAGTTCCACTTCCCCTGCTTAGCATTAACGAGTGAGATTGCACCCCAAGTCAGCAACTCGGCCGAGTTTGTCGGTCATCGCCCTTAGTCGGGCCCGAATGGTTCACTCAAGGCGGAGGCAGCTCCTTTGCGCATGCAGACTTGCTGGTTAGGAGGCTGTCTGGACAGCCAGCCTTGGCCGGTTATCATGCTGTGGTTGTCGATGGTGTCCTCTCCCCAGAAACAGATATAGGGCATGTCGTCTGGTTAAGTGGCACTCTCCCAAACCATATGTTCTGGATCCTAAATAAATTTGGCTTTCTAATTTACTAAAAGGGCATATCTCATGAATTGTGAGTCAAGGGGGGGACTCGATAACTCACATTACTTTGAGGTTACCTTTTCTGCACTCGACCCCAACTCGCTAGTTCATCGGTATCGTTTCATTAACCAGTATCGTCACCCCCCAAAACCTTACACAGGGCTAGCGAACGGTGTGGCAGACGCAGGAACAGATCCAATCATCATCCGAGCCGTCAAGGGCAGAGCGTCATGAAGCCGTCATGGCTACCACCCCGGATCGGCCCGTCATCTTGTACCCTTGCGCCTCTCATAAACTCAATATTCAACATCATGGCTTCATCATGGGTCAAAAGAAATTCATTTTGCTCTCTACCATACATGATAGACATGATAGCGTCTTCACACGCGAGAATGCAACCAAATGGGTGACATATGGTATGCGTCGGCAGGCTATCCAACCTGCTTCTAATGATTACAAGTCAAAACTCCGGATATCGCTCCTTCAAGTTCATCAACCGACATGATGACCAGATCCAGTTCCGTATAAATCCTACAGTACATCTTTTCCTAGATCACTCACCCCTTACGAATCGTAAGTGGGCTTGAAGGTCCATCGCTGGTTCTCGGTACCCTGGGCAAAGGGAACACCAAGCTCGAAGAGTCGGAGGACGACATCCGAGAAGTCCTTGAAGAAGGCGTCGTTGTCCTTGGCGTACTTCTCGACGAAGGGCTTGAGCTTCTTGTCCTGGACAAGAGCCATATCGGTGGGAAGCATCATCAGGGTCTTGGTCGACTTGTCCTCATACTATTGGGAATTTTAGTTAGCAATTGCACTTTTACGCAGCTTTAGAGTCCAGTCTCACCTGAGCAGGGCCGTTCCACTTCTTCCACTGCCACTTCTCCTCAATGAGAAGACGGAAGTAGTCGTTGGTCAGGACAGTGGGGGAGAAGGTCCAGGGTCCGTCGAAGCCGGATCGGTCAGTGTGGCATCGACCAAGAGCGTGGGCACCAGAGAGAGCCACGATCTCCTGGTCGTTGAATCCCATGCGGTAGAAGATGTCTCGCAGGTGGTTGGAGCTCTTGGTGGCGTCGGGAAGACGGCCATCGGGAGTGCAAGCAGAGACATCACGGTCACTGCGGCCAGGTCGGTAGGGAATGACAGGGCCCTGCATCTCCTGGATGGCGCAAACACCACCAAGGATCCAAAGATCAGAGTAGGTGATCCAGGGGAACTTGGCTATAGAGGTTGTTAGCGTGCTACGCTTTCAACGAGTGGTCTAAGAACTCACCCTTGACAGGCTCAAGGAAGTTGCGGGCAGCAATCAGACCAGCATTGGCACCGTGGTCGGACTCGGGGGCGAATCGCATGGTAGCACCGTTGCTGCCACCAGTACCAGTCTCCTTGTCGTAGGTGCCGCTGGCGTGCCAGGCAAGTCGGAGGAGGACGGGAGCGTAGCTGCCATCATCATAGTCGTCCTTCTCCTCCAGGAGAGAAGCGATCTCGTTGTAGACCTTCTGGTAGTCGTCCTTGGTAGGGTTCAAGACCTTGGTGGTGGCGGAAGCTCCGTTGGCGTAGAAGTAGTAACCAGCACCACCAGCAACAGCGGCACCAGTGAGCCAGATCCAGGCCGAAGAGGACTTCTGGGCAGGCTCAGAGGAGTAGTAGCGGCGGCCGTGCTGACGGAAGACCTGACGGGGAGCAATGGAGAAGCTGCGAGTAGAGGCGCGGGTGGCCGCACGGGCGAACTGTCGGGTAGCGGAGGCCATCTATAATTCGAAAGAGCTTGTCAGCTTGGGGGAATCGCTATAGTTTGGATGGATGAAAGTCATGGGGAGAATTTGAGCACATGGTGTTATCTTTGCGAGGCCGCCATAGCAAGCAGATAGCTCGTTGAACAACGAATGGGAGAGAAAACGCAATTAGAGATAAGAACATACCTTGACTGTGAACGACGGTGAAATGATAGGACGCTGGAAAGATACTGCTTCGTACAGAGAGAGGGAAGAGGAAGGAGGAGGAGAAATGAAAGAATGAGATCTGAGACGGGAGATGGAAGGGAATGCCGGGTGTTTTGGGGAGAACCTGGACAAGACGCGGGGAGGACGGGCAAGACGGGCACCTGCCGTGTCAAGAGTCCAGAGTCCAGAGTCCCCGGCGCCGAGTCGCCGACGCGATCGATCCATAGAAGACCGCAGAAGGAGCTGCCCTGCCCAGGCCACGGATTAGTGTCGAGGTACCGAGGTACCCTCGCGATACCACCCCAGCACCTGGCCGACAGCTGTCTCGAGACGGTTACGGCAAGCGTCACAGGCGCTGAAGCTTCACGGGCTTCAAGGTACCTCCCCTCCCGATGGAGCAGGTAGAGTACATCCGGGTCCAAGAACCGAACGGGTGCATTGAAATTGATTGCCCGCTATTGGGCAATTTCGTGGTACTCGGCCCAGTCGCCAACGGACCCGCGGCGGGGGAAAACTCCCTTGTGGAGCTGGTGGATATGGTGGAGACGCTTGGTCATGTTGATTTTCTCTCGTCTTAGAGGCTGGCGAGGAGCATGAGAAAGGGTAGAGCTCGCAGGGAGAAGCAGGGGTTACGACGTAGCACAGAGAGGAGCAGCAAGCAAGCGTTATTCCTGACCATGTACTGAAAGAGGAAGTAGAGACAGGCACATATGAAGACCCCTTTCGCCGTTGGCGAGGTGAGCCACGAGGTGGCAGACATCAGAGTTCAGCTAGTCAGGTCTCGAGAAAAGATTCTCGGAAACCTAACCCTCCCACCATGACTTCAATCTTGACGCGAGGGGATGGAGGGGACCCTGAGAAAGTCTCACATCCACGACGACAAGTCACACAGACAGACCAGAAAGGGCACACATAAAACCCCCGGCAGCGAGGGCGGAGTGGCACCCGACCCGAACGGACGCCCTCCCGCATGAGCCCTCCTCCTCCTCTACAATGACTCGAGCTGGACATGATATCACGACATTGTCGATTTTTCAATCTCCAATTGTTTCTTATCGCTGCTCGCCCCTCTTAGGATCAAAGATTCCCACCTTGTGGCCCCCCCAGATTAGCCACCTCTTACCAATGGACAAAGCAATGTGAAAGAAAACCCAAAACCTCGCGTTCAATCTTATGTACATGCTCCATGTGCATGATTTGTCATGCTCGACTCCAGACACACCGGGAATGATGGACTCGACCAGGCCACCCGGCCAGTGGCAATCCTTGCCTGGCTTCCTGGGGTTGATTCAATTCCAAATTCTGGCACCCTTGCACGACCAGCAATTGTGCCAGCATCTTTCGTCATATCATCTCGTTGCATTTGCCGAGGTCAGGTTCCGAATCGAATGCTTCAACGGCTCTTATCACCAAGTAACGAAGATATCCAAGCCATCCACTCCCCATAAGTTCGCTCGAGGTCTCCCCAGCTTCTATTCAGCCCTCTTCCCCCACTCCTTTCCTCCTCGCCCTTTTTTTTCTCTCCCACTCCAGCGCTTAAGCTGGCAACCAAACAAGTCTCCCATCGGATGCGGCCGGCACTCGTCGGAACTTCCGAATACCGTTGGCCACTTGCCGACAATCCTCCGCTGGATGCCGGGCACACCCCGCGTTCATCCCGTCGCCCAGAGATCTGTATCTGTCTGTCCGTAGCTGCACTCCGCATTTCAGGGATGCATCGACCTGGTAAGCGTCGCTGATGCCTTCTGTTCGGGAACCAGTCCCAGATTCCCACGTGCCGAGCCCCTTCTCCACGACATCTTGTCTTCCAAGCGAGCAAGGTAATATTGTTCAATGTATTTACTGTGCCTATCCTCATCCATTACCTGTTTCAATCCAGAGCATCCAGCCAGGACCAGGGAGCCGAATAGCTTCGTCTTCCGCTATTCACATCCATCCATCCATCCAAGCCCCTATTGCTATTCGCATGGGCTCCAATTATAATACAACTCAAGAATTCCACACTTGATTATATCCTCCTCGATTCTACACCTCAAACACCACTTTTCACCCCCTCCGCTCTTCAAACCCTCGTCATTTCTTTAGTTGAAATCCACGTTGCCCTGGGCATTTGGATCTGGCTCCCCGTGGGTTTCGTAGAAGTGAAGGTATCGAGCCTCAGCCTTCTGCTGGCTCGTCTCGTCTAGCTCAACTCGAGCGGCACCGTTCTCCTTCAGACCCTCTCCCTTAGATAGCTTAGCTACCGAGGATGGTCTATAATGCAATTAGCAAACAAATCACTGCCATGGTATAGGTTGGCTACTCACCCGAAAATCTCTCGATCGACTTGCAAGAATACCTTCATGGCGTCCTTGTCACCACGCTCAACAAGATAGGTGAGGTACACTTGCGTAAGCTCCTTCTTGACCGACGGGGAGAGGTGACTTCGCTCTCGAAGCTCGTCAAACACCTGCCTCATCCGCTCTCCGTGCTGCGCCTCTGTCTCCGCGCTTGTGGGCTGTTCCAGCTCAAACTGGAACCATCGGTCCCAGAACAACCGGCTGTCTGCATACCACTGCACGTTCTTGAAGAAGACACCACGTGCCTCTTCCACAGAGCCCTTGGCCTTCCAGAGCAAGAGGGCCCACTCCGCAACCAAGGCGGCCTTGGTGTAGATGTCCACTGTGGGAGCATCAATCTGGTTCTTGTACACTTGGATAGCTGCATCGATTCCATGCTGGCGTCGCTCAACGTTGGCCCAGGACACGATGACCTCGACGCAATCAGGCAACTTGAGGAGGATCGCCTCGTGGATATCGAGAGCGACCTGCACTCTACCAGCACTCTCTTCGAAATAAGCCCACTGCATCCGGATACCAGGCCTGCTGATGGGCACAAACATGGTTGAGGCGCGCATGTAGATGTTTCGCACCTCCTCTTCCTTTCCTTCTTGGCCAGACATCCATCGAGCGAACCGAAACCAGAACTCGTCGTAGTAAGCGCATGTGACGAGACATCGCTCGTACAAGGCAACAATCCGTGAGCAATCACCCTCGGACTCTTCGAAATCCAGGTACTTGCGCCAGTTTGCCAATTGGGAGTGTTCCAGGGGGGTGACGTGGAAATAGGGGCGCTTATTCTCAGACTCGTACGTCCAGCGCTTGGAAACTTCGGTCTGTGTTTCTGTGAACACCTCGTAGTACATGGCATCGATCTTGGCACGGATATCACGCTCAACCTCCAGCTCGGGCTTTGGCGCGCCATGTGCCACGGCTTCCGCCTCAACCTCGGACTTGAACCGCACCAAGACATCAGCGGGCACCACTTCAGTCATGGGTCGGCTGTGTGACAGCGATCGGAAGCGCTCGTAGTACCTTGCATACTGGTGCATCGGGATGCGGATGATCCTCGCGTGAATCGCATAGATTCTGTCATGGGCCTCTTGGCGCTCCTCGTACTCTATGTACTTGTCCCAGAAAGGGTGAGCCAGGAAGTCGAGGCCGACAGCAGTCGAGCCGCGCTCAAAGAGTCTAGTTGCTTGGGTCAGACAATGTCAATCTTGCGGGAGGGAGAAGTCAGGGGACGGGGGCGGGAGAGTATTAATACAGAGGGGAAGATGGTTGTGCAAGTGAGTAGCAAAACCGAGATCAGGTTCTCCCGACCGGGTGACGTGTAACGCAAGGACGACTTTGAGGTTTAGAACGAGCACGGATGAATATCAACAGAGCCTGGCAGAGAGCGTGAGAGAGCATCCCGGCTTAATGGGGCTACTGCAGGCATATCTCACCATCAGACATCTTGACAGTGAAGTGTGAAGCCCTCGCGGATATGTCGACCGAGACCACACGGGTCAAGCGAAATACTGCGCCGGCAGGCAAGTTAAGGGGATGGGGAAGGAAATCATCCAAATGAGACTTACTCTCTGACGAGGTGTGGGTCATGGGTTGTCTCCATCTTGAAGGAGCAGTAATCCGTCCACAAGTCGACAGAATTGGTGATGCTTGCACATCCTCTCTCGTAGACCTAGCTCGATGTCAGCGACATGCGTGAGGAGCATTCGAGACACTCACCATCTCAGCAGACTCGGGGCCCGCAATGTTGAACTCCATATCGGCATACTTTTTCCAGTATCCGAACAGGAGAGGGAACTTGAGGAGAAATCCGTCGTAGGCATCGCGGAAGGTAGCGAGGGCTTGGGGGCTAGAGTTGCGGTTCAAGCCACCCTCGAGGGTCTCGCAGGCTTTGATGAGGTTTTCCCAGTTCTCGAAGTTATCGGGATCGGCTTCCTATGGACACATGTCGATTAGCTATCAAGACAAAACAGCCCAAGAGATTATGCGAGGTCGAGACTCACCACCTCAGCATTGTGCTTGCGCACAGTCGCGTACTCCTCCTCGGAGCCGCCAAAGTGGCCGAAGTCACTCATGTCGCTCGAACAGCCAAAAATTCCTCTTTTTCGCGTCGCGTGATCTGATTGATGAAGCACACAGAAGGGCGATCGGGTCGAGTTCGCGGGGCGATGTATGGAGCTGAGAAAGTTGGGGACAGGAGATGACGCTCGAGGCTCACGTTCGTCGCGACAGAAAGGTAGGGGCTGGTAGTTCGCGCTGGGCGACAGTCTCTTTTGAGGGAGTACCTGGTCACCAAGTCACTTGTCAGCTCCAGCTGCACGTGCCTCGGGAAATTCACGCAGAGATTGGGCCGATTTGAGCTAGCGGGGCTCATGCAAGCAGCCAAGTGACTTGGTCAAAAAGTCATTTCGGCTCATCTGCAGCCTCAAAAGGTTCATCCGGCGCAACAATCTGCCGGTTTCCTGGTGACTAAGCAGGCACTGAGAGATTGCAGATATTTCAGTTGCGTGGGGGCTAGAGAGAAATCTTTTTCCTTTCTATATCCTAAAATGAGCTGGTGATGATTCTCACATAAACATATGATAGGAAGAGAATGAACGCTCTCTTATTAGAGAGCATGATCTCAATTTCGAATCTGAAGCTCGCTTACTGTCGTTTTTGTTTATACGTATCTACTCGCTTCGCAATCCATGGCTGTCAATGCGATCCAGATCCATGTCAATGTTGACAAGATCTGATATTGAAGAGACTGTTTGTCTTTTTACACTGAGATTTCGCATTAGGAGCAACTCGACATGCTACAAGAGGCCAGGATGTCAAGTACCGTGCTCATCAAGGATCCATTGCTTGCGAGCCTTCGAAGGAAGGCATTCGCTGTCTCTGGTTTGCCATTCATGGATCTCTGATAATGGATCCCAGTCGCCAATGTCCACGTCGACTGCGAGTTACGCGTCCTTGACTAAATAACTGGAAGCCTGTTAAAAGGGACCAGCCAATTACTCACATAATGCTTGTATATGCATTTGAGTCAGATTCAAATGCATGAAGACAAGGTCTCAGGATGTGGTGGTCTATACTTATCCCCCGTGAGGCTTGTCGCTTGTCGTGGACGGCCTTCCATCCACATGCCTCACATGGGCTGTACTAGAGCTGACCTCCATGTCTTCACCATGATTCTATTCTCGTGCCAACACACCGCTCTTCCCATATTCACAGCTTGACGCCATCAAAATAACTTGATCCTTCAAGTAGTGCACACCTTTTGACTTTTTCATCTCTAAATTATACTCCTGTCATGGCTGAGCTCCTGCCAAACAGCCTCGTCTACATGGTCCTGTGGAGCCACGT
Source organism: Fusarium protoensiforme (assembly GCA_011320165.1). Lineage (NCBI taxonomy): Eukaryota > Fungi > Ascomycota > Sordariomycetes > Hypocreales > Nectriaceae > Fusarium > Fusarium protoensiforme. The sequence continues at coordinate 45,423 of JAANQP010000755.1, forward strand.
CCACTGAGAGGAGAGTGCAGCCAGGGGCGTGTTTACCTATCGTGGCACCCCAGCTCAGAAACGTCATTCGCAGTCCACGTCTAAGCGCTTCTACCATTCTCAAGGCCCAAACCTCGATACTTCATCCCAACACCAAGTCTGCACTTCAAGGCCCAACCCCTCTCACCTACACGTCTCGAGTATTTTTCCGTTCCATCCGTCGGTCATGGGCCAGCGGAGCCTCTGATGCTGCTTCGCAATCGCTTCCTCGGACACGTCGAACCTTGAGGCTGCCCATCCCATGGTCTCCTCCTCCTCTCCTACAAGATGGAATACTCCTCCGCTACCTGGCCTTCCCAGGCTCCCGCCCCCGAGAAATCATGCGAACTCTATATCCGCGACTACCCTCATCGCTCTATCGCCATCGTATCGTCCTCACACGCCCTAATCCTCCGGTACACAACTTCTACCAGTGAAGCCATCGCCAATGGTTCGCTTACATCCGTCGCCGCGTCTGCGCGGCCCCGCGGGAACAACGGGGAGGCTCTCGTTTCCAAGTGCATGGTCGAGTTTGCGCCTGTGTCGAAGCATCTTTTACAAGATTACCGTCGTCTGACCCATCGACCGATCTACGGAACACTTGGCTTGATTGCAGTCAGCGGCGAGGTCTTCATATCTGTCATCACGCACGCAACAAGGGCCGCTACGCTGCGGCCCGGCGAGACGGTTGAGCGCATAGGCGGAGTGGCATTCTACTGTCTGAGCAGCGCGGATTACGACGATGTTGTGCCTCTTGAGTCTCTCGAGTCGGAATATTCAGATGCTGCTTCGGTGCAGTCCGGCCCTTACGGCCAGGGCCTCAGCCGAAGAGAGGTGGCCATGGAACATCCTTGTCATGACCTGCGCAACCTTCTCAGCAACGGAACCTTTTACTACAGCACAGATTTCGACCTGACCAACCGAGTGCAGGACAGGTATGTCGGTTGGGACTCGCGACTGGCACAACGCTCACATGGATAGAACTATCAACTCCAACTCGTTTGAAATCGACAACTTTGACGATAGCTTCCTCTGGAACTCGTTCATGATCAGCCCCCTGGTGCAGTTTCGGTCACGGCTCATGCCTCAGGAACGGGCAGCTCTTGATTCTTCGCGAATTCTCACATCCGCAATCAGGGGTTTCTGTAAGACAATGACCATTCCGCTAAGCTCCTCACCTATAAAGAATGTCAAGACTGGCATGCCCTCTTTCATGACACTCATCTCGCGCCTGTCTTGTCAAAGAGCCGGAACTCGTTTCAACTCGCGAGGTATCGACGACGACGGGCATGTTGCCAACTTTGTCGAGACTGAGACGACATTCTGGAGCCCGGCGGGAGTCCTGTTCTCGTATGCTCAAGTCCGCGGTTCTGTGCCAGTCTTCTGGGAGCAGGCTGCCGACCTCATTCCAGGGCGTCAGAAGATCACCATAACCAGATCTCCGGATGGTACACAGCCCGCATTCAACAAGCACTTTGAGGAGCTTGAGCAATCATACGGAGCCGTTCACGTCATTAATCTTCTTAGCGAAACCAAGCCAGGGGAGGTCGAGCTGAGCACACTCTACCACAACGGCATTAGACATTGCCCCCTGAGCCGACCAGGGCCGGATGGCTCGTGGGATCGTGCCCTTTTGCGAGAAACAAACTACGATTTCCATGCCGAGACCAAGGGGCCTGCTGGGTATGAGGCTGCTCGAGATATCCGCCGCTACATTGAGGACTCGACCGATGGTTTTGCCTACTTCCTTGCAGAGGAGGCGAGTGACCCGCGGGAGGACCTAGATGGATCTGGACATGCACGCATGATGGTTGTGCTCCAACAGGAGGGCGTCTTCCGAACCAATTGTCTGGATTGCTTGGACCGAACCAACCTCATCCAGACCATGATCTCACAGATGGCTGTCGAAGCCTTTCTAGGACACCGGGGTGAATTTGCGGCCTCTGACTTTTGGATGAGGCACTCGAGTTTATGGGCAGACAATGGCGACTCGTTGTCCAAGACGTACGCTGGAACCGGAGCGTTGAAGTCTTCATTTACACGGCATGGAAAGATGTCTCTGTCCGGGGCTGTGGCTGATGTGCGCAAGTCTGTTCAGCGCATCTATCACAACAACTTCCTCGACCCTTCTCGACAAATCACCATCGACATGCTCCTAGGCCGTCTCGTTGGACAAGCACCGGTTCACTTGTTTGATCCCATCAGCGACTTTGTGTCCTCTGAGTTGGCGAGGCGAGGCGGTGAGTTCACTTCGTACAATGGTATTTCAATATGGGTTGGCACGTTTAACCTCAACGGCCGAACAGAAGGAGTCGACCATGACCTCGGCCCTTGGCTGTTCCCAAAGTCTCTGGGCGACGCCCAGCCAGATATCTACGTGGTCGGTTTCCAGGAAATCGTGGAGCTTAGTCCACAACAAATCATGAACAGCGACCCATCTCGGAAGAACCTGTGGGAGCAAGCTGTCAAGAGCAACCTCAATGATCGACAGAAGCGATTAGGGGGAGAGAAGTATGTGCTACTGCGAAGCGGGCAGCTCGTCGGAGCAGCGCTATGCATCTTTGTCAAGACACCCAGTTTGGCCAATATTAAGAACGTCGAAGGCAGCGTGAAGAAGACTGGCATGTCTGGCATGGCTGGAAACAAGGGGGCTGTTGCGATTCGATTCGATTACGCCAACACTCACATCTGCTTCGTCACGGCGCATTTGGCAGCGGGGTTTTCAAACTATGAGGATCGCAATCGGGACTATGCAACGATTCATCATGGTCTGCGTTTTCAGAGGAACCGAGGCATCGATGATCACGGTAAGCTTTTGCAAAGCCGGCAGTTGCTTGCTGTATGATGGGGAGAGCATATACTAACACGAGTAGATGCTGTTATCTGGCTGGGCGACTTCAATTATCGCATCGGCTTGAGCTTAGAAACTGCAAAGTCTCTAGTCAAGAAGCGTGACTTTGAGGCTCTGTACGAGAACGACCAACTCAACCTCCAGATGGTAGCGGGCCTGTCGTTTCCATTCTATTCGGAAGCGCGCATTATGTTCCCACCCACGTACAAGTTTGACATTGGGACGGATGATTACGATACTTCGTATGCTTGCTCACATCTGCTTGTTGACTGATTGTGTTTGTGCTAACTTGATCTCAGTGAAAAGGCTCGTATTCCTGCTTGGACAGATCGCATTCTGAGAAAGGGCCCTAACCTCAGGCAAATCCTATACGACTCAGCGCCTCTCAAATTTTCAGACCACCGACCGGTCCATGCTGCCTTTGAGTGCAGGGTGAGCATTGTGGATGAATCTCTGCGGGAGTCGATCAGCCAAGAACTCTATCAACGCCGGAAGGCTGAGGTTGGTGACGCTACAGCGCATCTTGGCACGGGCGAAGACAGCGATGATGAAGATCTGATCGGATACGACTCAATAGAGCCGGGACTGCCACCAGCTAGTTCGGATCGCCAGAAGTGGTGGCTCGACAACAGACAGCCTGCTCGTGCGGCAGTACCTGTTCCCAAGGCCAGGAATGGGCAGACGGTTTCTCTCAACCCCAACCGCCCATCGAATCCCTTTGGTCAAGCCGAAGAACCGGACTGGATATCGATCCCGAGGTCGTCTTCCAAGGCGTCATTATCGAGCATGTCGAGCTCGCCGTTCGAGAAAGTCAACTTGCCTCATGCCATGGCATCAGCTTCAAGCATCCCACCTCGAAAACTACCCCCGCCATATGATCCAACGACTTTACCAGCCAAGGTTGGACGTCTGGCCCTGATGGACGATCACGGACCAGCCAGCCGAGGAGAAACGCCGCCTCCGCCTCCACCCCCGCGGCGGCAGACTGCAGGAGTGGGACAGAGCGGCAGCAATGGCTTTGGACTTAATAGGACGCAGACGCAGCCGCTGCCAACGCCCCTTCGACCAACTTCGGCAGCCTCTCACACTTCACATGCCTTGCAACAGCACGGCAGGAGTGGGAAGCCGGCGCCTCCAGTGGCAAAGAAGCCAGCACACCTAGCGACGATATCTCCTATATCAAGTCCAGTGGGAAGCCACAGCACTATAGACGATGACTTTCGTCCCCCATTGCCCACCAGGGCAGCCACGGCTGGTTTGGTAGCAAGCTCTCATCCGCACGGGGCTGGAGCCGGACCCGCGCGAAAGCCCGTGGCAGGGCCAAAGCCCGGGATGAACGGCTCAAGCCCGAAGCCGTCAGCTCCGGTCGGGGCAGTGGGCTTGCCCGGGATGATGGGTGGGGATGTCCGGGGTGGACGCCGAGCGGCACCACCCGTGCATCCGAAACCGCACCTACAGCAGCATCAGCAACAGCAGGGGACGATGGACCTGCTAGGCTCGCTGGACGAGGGTCAGGAGGTGGGAGGATGGGAGACTCTGAAGCCGAGTACGAGGGCGTAGGGGGAGAGGGAGAGAGAGAAAAGTGGTTTAGCCAAGTTAGTTAGATCTCGGGCTGGACTGGGCTGGGCTGGTGGGTTTGGCGTTTTAGGGTTTCTGCGGGATTGAAGCGTTTGAGTAGCTACAGTAGGTGCAGCAACAGGTTACGCAGCTGATGGGTCCTTGTAGATTTTCTGCAGCTGGGGGGTGGGTTTCAATGGGATGGATCTCATTGACAGTGTGTGTGCCAATGGATGTTTTGCGTGTCGTCCAATGTCTTATCAGAACTGACTAAACTGCCCTTGGTGAAACCTGGTGATGGTCAGGGTCGGTCTGTCTCACGACTCGTGAACCACCACAGAGCTACATCATGTGCCTCTCCCCATCCGTTCAGCCACAGTCCCCTTTGTTCGTCGAGATGGCGGACAAGGTCGAATCTCTCACCGTTAGGTTCGTCCCGCTCGATCGGCCGGTGCGCGCCACCCGCAAGGTCGGATGATGTACATTTTCGGCCTCTGCCGGGTCTTTCTTTGTTCTCTGGTCTGGTGGTGTGAGTTGGGTAGTTCCCTCAAGGCGGGCGGGTTACCCTGTAGAACAACGGCGGTGACCCCCTCCCCCCCCCNNTCGAGCCCACGGTACATAGCTGGGCTACTTGACCTCATGACCACCTTGGACAAAAGCCTCGTCCCCCGCAAGATCTAACCCTTGACCGAACCGATGCCGGGCATTTGGTACATGTTTAAACTCGAGTGCATTCATTGTTTGTTCCGTCTTTCTTTCTTTCCTCCCTTCCTCCCCCCAATTCACGCATGGGTGGATAAATCATCATCTTGCAACACTGCAACAACGCCTTTGTCCGACGTTCGATAAATCACATCCTGCAGTTAGCCGCATCCACCGTTTTACCTGCCAGAAGAGATAAGCTGCCCTGCAAGGCCAAGGCCAGCCCCCCCCATCTTCAGCACACGACCACCACCCCCCCAGGCTGAACGGCGGTCGATCTCGACAACGGCTGGTGATCCCCTCTATTACTACTCTCTCGTCTGGTCAATCATCACCAAAATTCCTCCATCCCCCCCCGGTCTAAAACGCCCCAGTAAGAAAATAGTCCCCCCAATAGAAACAAACCACTACCGTCCATATTCGGATCCGCAACGAGTCAAAAAAGGAAGCCAACACCACCGAACCAAGCCTTTGGTCCGCCCCCCCCAGATCGGAGACCGGGGGACCTGGCCTTCGCTAGTTCGCGACGGGTGCTCGCCGTGTGCAATTTCTCTCAAGAGGTCATTTCTACAAAATTCTTGGGGGGCGCCCCCCAGTTTCTACCCTCCCTTTTCTTCTTCTCCTTCTCCTGCGTCCCGTTGGAGCGACTGCCTTGAACTTTGTTGATACCCCCGAGCTTTTACCCCCCTTCTTTACTGCGTATACCAAGACGAGGAGACACAGGACATAGTACGATTGGGGCGACGCGAGTCATTGCGAGAGAGACCAAGAGGCGACACCAGAGTCGAGGCTGTTTAAGCCGGACACGACCATCTATCCATCGCTGGGACGTTTGAACCCTACTTCATCAAATACGAATATCTCAAAAGCAACCGAGCCATCAATCCTTTTACAACAAACACCTCGACTCAACCACCTACAGATTACGAGTGAAATTGCTATAAACATCATTCATCAACTACTCGATTCATCAACATCGTTATTACCGCGTCCATAATCCTATCAACCAAGCAACGGGTCTTGCTCACAAATACGAAAACCATGGCCGGCTCACCAGAAACAAACGCCCCTCCTGTCATCAGGAACAACCCCCTCATGCCTCCCGCAAAGCAGGAGCGTATCCATATCTGGCGCACAGAAGTCGCCTCCGCCCTCTCGCTCCCCACGGCCCCGTCTCTCTCCTCGTCTCTCTCCTCGTCCTCGGCCGCCACCCCGGATCCCGACCCGGACACCTCCTTTGGCCTGTCGCCGCCGTCCCCTGCCACTTCACGGTCCCGCAACCTGTGGAAGCGCATCAGCTGGCGGTTCGGCCCCAAGAGACGCGCTGCTGCGAACGCGGCGGCGGCGGCCGCAGAACTGCCTGAGGGCCGCACAGCTATGTACCGTGGGCTCGAGACCAGGGGAC
>JAANQP010000757.1:0-15190 GCA_011320165.1 Fusarium protoensiforme
CTACCAACAAGACCCCCCTCCGCCCAACCACCAAGCTCCCCCAGGATGTCGTCGACGCCGCCCGTGCCATCCCCGCCGAGGACTTTGACGCCCGTAGGCACGTCTGCTTCGAGCCGCCCAAGAGGACCTACACCATGAAGGAGTGGGGTTACGAGAACCAGGGCGTCTCCCACATCGCCGGCTCCGACCCCTTCCCGCTCTTCACCGAGGCCGCCGTCAGGCAGGTCCGTCGCGAGCTGTTCAGCGAGGAGGTTCTCGGAACCAGCCAGTATGCCTCGACTTTCACCAAGAACCAGATCCGGGGCTACCCTCAGAAGTGAGTCGACTCCCCCTCTAAGCCATGAGATTCCGAGCTAAACCGCAATGCCAGGATGGCCCCCTTTGTTTATGCTCTCTGGAAAAGCCCCGAGGTGCTGGGAGCTGTCTCCGAGGTTGCCGGCATCGACCTTGTCCCGTTTGAGTACGAGGTTGGCCACGCCAACCTCTTCTTCAGCGACGAGGACGAGAACAGTGACAAGGCCAGTGACAACGTCGGCTTCTCGTGGCACTACGACAGCTTCCCCTTTGTGTGTGTCACCATGCTTTCCGACTGCAGTGAGTTGGCCTCAAAGCTCTGGCTACGTACACACGAGTTACTGACGTTCCTGTAGCTGGAATGAAGGGTGGTGAGACTGCTGTTCTCACCGGCAGCGGCGAGGTCCTCAAGGTCCGCGGTCCAACCATGGCATGTCAACCCCAAACGCAACCCAAACTCTCAACTAACCCAGCTTCCAGGGAACCGCCGTCATTCTTCAAGGCCGATACGTCAAGCACGCCGCCCTCAAAGCCATCGGCAAGGAGAGAATCTCGTTCATCACAGCCTTCAGGCCCAAGTCGCCATTCATCAAGGACGAGCTCGTCCTCACGGGTTCCCGACCCATCAGCAATCAGTCAGAGCTGGTCTACGACTACTGCACCTACCGTGCCGATATCTTGGAGGAACGTTTCCGCGAGCACGCCGAGAAGTTGCGGCGGGCAAAGGCTGCCGGTGTCAAGTTCAACCCTGATGCCGTGAAGGAGTTTATCCAGGAGCAAAAGGAGATGCTTGAGGCAACTCTGCTCGAGATGATACCTATTCATGATGTTGTAGAAGCCAAGTAAAGGTAGCTTTTTGGGTGGTATAGTCTACGAGATGCCTCATGATAATCAAAAAGCGTGTGATTTCTTCACGTTATTGCAGAGACAATCCCCTGTGAGTCGTAATTTTTTCAGGTGATTATTACATAGGTCCCAGTAACTACCAGTAGAGAACTTGAGGGGTGCTCAAAGGAGATGCAAGCCCTCGGCATCTGAAACCGGTTCCGGCGGCGTCCAAGTGGAGACGCCGGTCTTGGAGGCCGTAGTGAAGGACCGTAGTCCCGGAGACCGATCTGTATGAATAAAACTTAGGAAGATATGCCTACTAGATATGGAGTGTATAAATTACTATATTAGAAAAATCTATTATTATTTTTTTTTAAATAAATTAAATAAATAATAGATTTCTTAAAATTTTATATTAAACAAGCTTAGGGTATCTTGATAGGTCGCACGGCTAATTTTCGTGGACTCGCCCTTTACTGGTCTTGTCGCTCATCGGGCTTCTGTCCTCTTATCAACTCTTATTTCACACTTTGCTCTAGTACAGCTGAATTAAAAGCAGCAAGGATGTCAAGCAGCGTCTCTAGCAAGGACTTTGAGTAGGCCTGGAGTGTACTGGATGGACCTTCTATTGAAATCTCCAGCAGTATACTTCCAGCCGCACGACCGAGCTCGGCACCAGGCTCTCCTAGACTGCGCAGTGCATCCGGGGGAGCAGCTTGGAAGACGTGGATGAGGTCCCTTGCGGCGTTGATCTGGGCCATGGTGAGCATCGTGGCGTCTTGGGCGATCCCGAGCTGCAGGGCCATGCCAGACTCGATGGCCTGACGGAGGATCAGAAGCTTTGCGGCAGAGAACATGACCAGTATGTGGAGCCGATGGACCCTCAGGCTGGAGATCTCGTGTGTGGTGAAGGATGAGTCGTTGGGGACGAGATTATCCGCGGCGCGGATGTCAGGAGGCATTCTGTCGAGTAACCCCGAGAACTCTAGGTACATGTCCGTTATGTGGCTCGAGTTCGGCTCCTTGTCCGGCACCCGCATCGCAGAGACAATCCTCGCCGCCTGTGTCCAGCCCTGGCAGATGACCTGACGACCCTGCAGGTAAATCTCTTGAACCGATCGACGGCCGCTTCCAAGTGTAGGCTCAGCCATCAAGGGAACGTCGGCCGAGCCTCGAAACGCAGCATCCAGCCCGCCTCCCAAAGAACCACTGGCAAGAACCACCGGCCGGTTGTTCATGACTATGGCAGTCTGGTCGGCAGTGTACATGTTCCAAAAAGTGCGACGAAGCAGGGTGGCCTCGAGCGGGTCAAGGTTGACCAGAGACTCCTCGCGATGAAGACGAAGGGTCTGAGCCAGCAAACCGGCCTGGCCCAGGACATGCCAGGCGAGGTTGCTGTGACCGGTGCTGTGCTGCAGGGAGGCCGACAGCAGGCTCCGGATGGTGATGGAGCTATGGTTGGGTTGCTGCAGATCGAAATCCTCGTACTCCCTCAGCATGCTGCGGGTGGCGGAGCGGAACACGCCGCGCAAGTCACTGGCTGCTGCGAACAGGCCAGGGCAACGAGCAGCCGTTGCCGTGCAGACGGCAAGCAGGAGGGTGTAGGAGCGCAGCCTCTCAGCTGATGCTTGGCTCGAGTCAGCATCGTCGTGGGGAATGGGATCATCTGGTGGGACCCCAAAGAACCGCTGGGCCGTCGTACGGATCGAGGTTTCGTGACAGATGGGCCACAGAGGGAAGAGCCGCTCAAAAAAGGCGTCGACATGGGTCTCTATGATGTTGGTGACGGGGATGGATGGCAATAGGCGGCCGAGGTTGGCGACGAGACCATCCACATGGCTGCCAAGTGCCTTTTCGGCATTCAAGACGACCAATCCAAGGTCGATGAGGGTGCTGGAATTGGATGCCAGGTCAGGGCCGGGTGAGGCACAGTCCAGCGGAACAAGACCACTACCACTGCGGTCGTCGGCATTGGAATTGGAATCCGCCGCGGACGAATACCTGTCATGCTCATGCTGGGATATGGACGAGACCGAGTCGGGGCTCGGGTTTGAATCCTGACTGGGCCTCGACCTTAACAAGGCCGGCGGCTTTCGACGACGGGGCCCTCTCTTGAGCACGGGGGCATTGTACGAGCAGGAGAGGCCTGAGGTGTGGCAAGTGGCACATGGTTGAGAACCATCGCACTGGGAATGAGATGGATGAGCATTAGCTCCCCGCCACCTTTTCTCGACTCGTTCCTCACTGTACCTTGATCTTGCGCCGTCTGCATGGGTCACAGGCTCGCTTCATGGTTGGTGGTCGGCGGCTTGATGAGCTGCGAGCGTAACAAAGCCCAAGCGAGGAGGGAAGAGTTGACTAGTATATATGGCCGCGGAGTAACCCTCGAGGATTCATCGTGATAACTTTGTTGGGTCCGCGGATAATTAGACCTCTAGGCCCGGAAGTCGGGCGAGATGTCGGCGATACATGCCCGAGACTTGATCCTAGTCAAGATGCACCTTGAGCGGAGCCTTTCGCACTAGGAGACCGACCACCTGGATGGGAAGAACCCCATGGGGATGGCATGACATGATACGGGGCCTATCATGTTGCATTTTGGGGCATGTATATGTATATATATGTATCTGTATATCTCCTGCAAGTGCACGGTGTAACAGTAGAGAGAGAGAGATCTGCAGTCTCATCTAGCTTGTACAACCGTCTCTCCTTGCTTGGGAATCGCTTCTACCCTCTGACATTTTACCAAGAGAGATGGATTCAAAGAATTCAACCGACGGCGACAAAGTTCGTCAAGTCTCGCACTTGGATCAGGTCCACGATGCTCCCGCCGCCTCCTCCATCGTCAACCATCTTCCCAAGAGCACGGCCAACAGCTCGGCCACTCTGGCTGACTTTTGGGAAAACAAAAGAGTCTTGTGTTACTGTCTGTCCCCCCTTTCCGTCGACAGTACTAGTTGATCCTCTAGCTAACCTTGGAGAGAGAGAAAAGGCCTTCTAATCTTCCTCCTCCCCATCAACTTTGGATACGAGGCCGGTGCCATTGGCAAGCTGTTCGCCGTGCCCGCCTTTCAGCGTCGCTTTGGCTACGAGTATGAGGGGACTTGGCTCATCAAGGCGACCGACCAGCAGATACTCGGCGCCGCTGGACCCGTCAGCTCCTTCATCTCGGCCTTTGCGACTGGCTTCATCAGCGACTTGATCGGCCGCAAGTACACGATCGGTCTCGGCGCCTGCATCTGCCTGGGCGGCGTCGTCTGGCAGTATCATGCCACCTCGATCCTGGTCCTCTTCGGCGCCAAGATGGTTGGAGCCCTTGGGTACGGCCTGGGCAACGCTCTCGCTCCCGTTCTCGTCGCCGAGTTGGCTCCTGTCAAGCTTCGAGGTATTTGCCTCACCCTCGTCGTGAGTTGACAGCCAGACATACTACCTACTCTTGTGTTGACTACTAACTTGACTGTCCCCCCTATCCAGAACACCATGATCGTCCTCGGCGCCTGGCTGAACTCTCTCGCCATCTTGGCCTGTGATCATTACCACGACGACATGTCTTGGAGGATCCCCTTGATAACCCAAGCCGGCCCTCCCAGTCTCGTCCTGCTCTTCCTCGTCCTCCTGCCCGAGTCGCCAGCTTGGCTCATCATCAAGGGCAGGGAGGAGGAAGCTGCCCAGTCGTTCCGCCGTTACAACGGCCCCGAGTTTGATGTCGCCAGCGCCGTCGCCGTCGCCAAGGCCGCCGTCGAGCAGGAGAAGATGATGCGGGAGCAGCAGAGGAACAGCGGCTGGCTCGAGTGCTTCCACGGTACCAACCTCCGCCGGACAATGATCAACGTCGGCATCTATTCCTCGCAGCAGTTCGTCGGTGTCGGCTTCGTCACGGGCTACCTGCCTTATTACTTCTCTCTGGCCGGCGTCAAGAACCCCCTGGCCGTCGCTCAGGGCGCGTTTGCCATCCAGCTCGCCGGCAACATGGCATCCTGGTTCCTCGTCGATCGCATCGGCAGGCGCCCCTTGTTCAGCGGGGGTGCCTACATCATGACCGCTCTGCTTCTTCTCATCGGCGGTCTGAGCACAGTCAAGACAAAGCCAGTCCTCGCGGCAACGACGGCTCTGATGTGTATCTGGGGTTTGATATACAACATGAGCGTTGGTGCCGTCGCATACGCCATCTGTGGTGAAACCCCCAGGTATGAAACTTTTTGATCTGTTGCCCGAATTGCTGCTGACATTCCCAGCGTTGAACTCCGTCAAAAGACCTTTAGCATCAACATGATGGTGGCGACGACCATCTCGACCGGCCTCGGACAAGCCATGCCATATCTCATCAACACTGACAAGCTCAACCTCGGCGGAAAGGTCTGCTTCATCTATTTCGGGCTGTCGCTGCCCGTCTGTTTCTGGCTCTTCTTCTGCCTCCCCGAGCTCAAGGGCCGGAACTATGCGGAGATTCAAGAGATGTTTAACAGCAGGGTTCCCGCGAGAAAGTTCAAGACCCATGTCTGCCAGGTTGGCTCGCATGGGGATATGACGGACGCAAAGGAGAAGGATGAGGTCTAGGACATGATGATAGGGCAGCAGGGGTGGTTAACCTGCCATCTCTCGCCTGCACTGTTGACATGGGCACCCCGCCCCGAGTCAAGCATCCCCACGATATCTCTTCTGCCCTGAGACATGGTCAACACAAGCCAATCTACCGAGTTGGATGGGGTTTGGGGGCAATACAATAGATAGCAAGTTTAGCATTAGTCACCGGTGGTTTGTTAAAGGCAAGAGTACCTATCTCACCTTCTCTTCTCTTTACCCCTAGACTAAATAACTAGGCCCATGTTCTACGTGTTGGGCTGTGTTGTTCGGGCATTTGTAGGCCATTCTCACGTTAGAATCTCAACCTCATCAACATACACAAGCTCTAGAAACAACAAGTTCAGCTCGAGTGGATAATTTTCACCACCAAAACTTTCCATGTACCACTCCCTCCACACACACACACACAGAGTTCCGGCGAGCCTTTAACTTGGTGACACTCCCAGCCCGGTGATTTGATCTCGAGCGCTGCTCTTCTGACTTTCAACTTCCCGGGACGTCGGCTCACGGTAGGCTATATGACTACTAGGTTCTTTTTGGTTTCCGGGGGCACCAAGATATTGTTAACAGAGGTTACAAGTAAGAGTGACTCGGTCAGGGACATTTAATCAGTAATCTATCTATCTCAACAGGGGGGACCATTTGTCTATACGCCGGTCCAGTAAAAGTCGTCTGCGAGATCAAAGGCTCGCGTGACGACTTCATCCTTCGGGTTGGCGCTGCGTGAGATGATGACGTTGAATGACCCCTTTTCAGCGTGCCACTTGCGCACCTCCTCATGCCAGTAGGATAGAGCGTACTTGTCCAAGGTCATGGTCACCGTGACCGTCTCGCCTCGAGGAACCCATACTTTTCTAAACGCCTTGAGCTCCTTCCGAGGCCGCAGCGCGGCGCACTCGACGTCTTGGACGTAGAGCTGCACGATCTCGTGACCATCTCGGCTCCCCGTGTTGGTGACGTCGACCGAGACGTCAAACGTCCGCTGCTTCTCCGGCTGGCCCCCCAGCTCGACCACCGCGGGAACTGTCAAGTTGGAGTACTCAAAGGTGGTGTAGGACAAGCCGTAGCCGAACCAGAACATGGGTTCGCTGAGGATCTTTTCGTAGTATCGATGGCCGAGGAAAACCCCTTCGCCGTAGTAGATCTCGCGGGTCCCCTTGCCAAAGTTGAGGAATGCGGGCGTATCCTCGAGCCGGCGGGGGAAGGTGACTGATATACGGCCGGTCGGGTTGTGGCGTCCGAAGAGGACGTCAACGATGCCGTTGCCGGTCTCCTGGCCTAGATACCACGAGTGAAGCAGAGTGTCGGCTTTGTCGACCCACGGCATGACGATTGGGCAGCCAGCGTGGGTTACGACGACCTGGAATGCATTCCATCAGCTAATACTGCATCTAGATATGTCTGTGGTACCGAGTATGAGGATCAACGGTGGGATGATATCGGCTTACCGTGTTCGGGTTTGCTTCGATGCAGCGCTCGATCAGATTGTCCACGTCGGGGGGTAGATCCAGATTCTCCCGGTCCATTGCCTCGCTCTCGTAGTCCGAATTCAGGCCAGCAATCACGATGGGGACGTCGACCTGCTTCGCAAGCTCAACTGCCCTGTCGACCGAGTCAGGTGCAAGCTTGTCGCAGCAGCCGATCCGCAGGCCACCCGCCATCAGTGCTCCAGTAGAGGGGATGACCGACTCGTTCTTCAACAGGATGCTAATCTCATACTGTCTGCCGGCTTCACAATCCAGGTCTGCCGTCCTCTCTATTGATGCCTGGCCAAACATGGGGGTGGGCACCGCCTTGGGAGGATGGTCAGTCCATAGATCAACAGCTGGCTGCCCGTCGATAGACATACGACCCCTCCCGATAACACAGAGTCCGAGCTGAACAGTCTTTGTGGCCGGCGCCGTGTAGGTTGACGTGACTCGGAGCCAATACACGTCGGAGACTCCTTGCGGAAGGTTGTCTGCAAAGTACATTTGTGCCTGGGTTGCAGTCATGGTGTGGATAGGCGAGGCATCGGCATTCTGATCCGGGTCGACGGTGAACCACTGGAGTTTATAACCTGGCTCACCAGCTCCAGGGACGGTAACGTTGTCTGACAGTAGGGGGCTGAAGCGGTGTCCTGTGAGGTGAGGGCCAAGGTCAGCCAGCTTTGGATCCGGTACGAGTAGGGGGGGCTTACCGTAGCAACCAACTGCTGTTTTGACACGGTCTTTACCGACAACAGCCGTGAGGGCCTCATAAGGCTTGCTCACGTAGAACGGAATCAGGTCATTGGAGCCACCCCCCATTGCCGGAGGATAAAAGGCGTTTGGGCCAATGAGGCCAAATGTCTGCCTCGAAGCAGGATCGACATCAAGAGGCAGGAGATTTCGGTTGTTCCGCAGCAGGACGACCGAGGAGCGGGCGGTTTCGCGACAGAGGTCTCGCTTCCGCTGCGTGTTGCCTTCTCCCTCCGGCTCCTGACCTCTACGGTAGTTGAGCGCAGGCAGGATCTTGTTGGTCAGGTTCAGGATGTTCCGCACGCTCGAGTCGATGGCGACCTCCGAGACCTTGCGCGAGTGAACGGCTCGGAGCAGGCGCATGCCTCTCCAGTGGCCTGGTCCAGGCATCTCGAGGTCCAGTCCAGCATTGAGAGCCTCCGAGGTGCTGAACAACCCGAACCAGTCGCAGACGACCATGCCGTCCCAGCCCCAATCTTTACGCAGAAGTTCGGTCAGCAGCCATGGATCTTCCGAGGTGTGGACGCCGTTGATGCGGTGATACGAGGCCATGAATGACCACGGATTGGAGTGTTTGATGGCCAGCTGGAAAGGCAAAAGGTGTGTCTCGCGAAGGGTTCTCTCCGAGGCCCGCACGTCATCTTGCGGCGATGCCGTCGACTGATCATGGGCGGCAAAGTGCTTGAGCGACACGGCGACGTGACACTCCTGGGCGCCGTTGATATACGCAGCCCCCATCAGTCCGCTAAAGGTCGGGTCCTCGCCAAAGGCCTCGAATCCCCGGCCGATCAGGGGGGACCGTTGCAGGCAGACCGTAGGGGCCAGTATCATCTGGCAGCCCCTTTCCCTAGCCTCTGCGGCCACCAGACGGCCCGCAGATCGGACGAGGTCGGTGTCAAAGGTTGCGCTCATGGCTGTAGAACACGGCAGCATGGTTCCCGGCGGCTAGGTGAGAGCAGACTGGAGTTAGCCCTACACTCAAGCTGGTTGGCCTTGCAGCCCGCAATGATACTGCACATACGCCATTGAAGAATGAAGTTCCACGCGCCCCGCTTGGTCCGTCTGTCGCCTACATAGTTAATACTGGAACTGGACGTGAGCGCACGAGGTCTTGATATCGGCGGAACTCACTGTGAATGAAGGCACGCCAAGCCGCTCGTTAGACTGGGTGGTCCATGTTGACTTGCCTGCCAGTAACGCGATCTTCTCAAGCAGCGTCAACTGCTTGATGATGGCGTCAATGTCAAGCGGTGCTGTCATGTCTCGAGTATGAGATTGAAGTCGAGTTGATATAACAGAAGAGGAGTTAAGGTGGAAATCAAGTTATCTTGCTTGAGCCAAGGTATTGAATCCATTTGGTCTATAAAGGCAGCGACGGGCGGCAGAGTTATAAAGAACTTGGAGCTCCTGACTCGCTAAGAATAACACGGGGATATAGATACTCGGGGTTTAATGCTGGGATTCTCCGCAGGTCTCTACTTATTCTCGAGGGTTTGGCCGCGGGGAAATATTATGCTCGTTAGCGCACATGTTAAAATGGGCCTTGCCACACGTAGGAGGATTCATCAACGTCAACGTGCAGCGACATCTCTTTAACTGCAAAAGAGCTTATGGAGCTGAATCCCTGCTCGCTAGACGGATAGTTAAGAAGTACAGATATCTAACTAAGGCTTGAGATTACTCTAGGATAAGTACTTCTTATAAGCTTTTTTTTTTTTCTTTTTTTCTTTTCTTTAAGCTATATATATTCTTACTTAATATAAGGCTAAATAACTATAAAGAAATTCCTAGTAATAAATTAATAGCCCAACTTCACAAGTTAAAAAAAACACTTATATAATATAAGAAAAGCCCTAAAGCACTTATTTAACTTGACAAAAATACTCAGAGAGAGTAGCAAAAAAACAATCGCTTGCCGTCAGCAAGACTCGAACTTGCGTTTTCAGTGCTTCATTGAGCCACAAACTGATGTACTGACCCCTATACGATGACGGCTTCTTAGTGACTGTTGACAAACAGGGTTATTAATTCGTCTTATGAACCCCCACCCCACAAGTACCAGCCCACGTCACCACGCCTTGCCTGAGATCATGTGTGTCGGTGTGTAAAGCCCCTACACGGCAAAAGAACTTGGTCCTTGTGTTTATCGTGACATAGCTAGAAAGTATGCATCGCTGTCCTTATAGGGCATGAAGCAAAGTTGGTCAGATAACATGGGCTGGCTTGCATCGAGCAAGACTAGAGTGATATGGGTGCTAGCAATTCACTCGTAGATTGAGAGCCGAGCATCACTTTAACGCGTTCAAGGAAAGTATCAGGACAGAAAACATGGTCTCGTCTTCATGCTATATTATGAGGCCACCTGGGCGCTTTGCTACCATCTTGTCGAGTCTCCCTTCCCTCCACATTGACACAGCTCCCTACCACCACTGTCAACCAGACAATTGCCATTGCCATCAAGACCACCGTCATCATGTTATAAACCGGAGTGAGTATCTGACAACCTTGGCAGATTGTCTCGAGCCATGATAGTCTCTGACCAAGACACCAAGCATCAGCCTCAACGAGTCAGACTCAGACACACACAACTTCACAACAGAAACCACATAGTGAGGAAATGTTTTCCATCTCGTACAGTATCAGCCGATTACGAAACCCCTACACCGGGTATATTAAGCAACACACCCAATTCCGAACACCGCCCACTCCGTTTCCGTAGAGTCCAAGTCCAGTCTTGACTAAACCCACCCGTTTCCACCTCCCTCAACCTTCCAGGTGTGGCCTGAACCGGGGCCCTGAGAGAGACAGAGTGACAAAGGAAATGAGGAAAAGAAAGGGGAAAACAGATTAGGAAGGTCATTCTAGTGTGCCGAAACCGAATCCTTTTTTGGCTCAACCCTCCCTCCCTCCGCTTCTTGGTTGCTGAAAAGCTCAACACTTTGCAAAAAAGGGCTCCCTCCCCGCGCTTATACCGTACAGACAAGACAGCCCTAGGAAACCAGAAAGAAAAAATGGTTGTCGAGAACAACGTAGCGTATAAAGTATTAGTGGTGAAAGGTCGCAAAATCGTCAATCTCTCCCTGCAACGGCTCTTCGTGTATGCGTCTGCCAGCCGCCGCCTTGGAGAAGCTCCGTCGTTCGTCCCGTTCAGGCCGACAAAGGTAAAAAGCATTGTTGTAGTGATTTAGAAAAAGGATGGCTTTGTAAGCACGCGGTATTCCACATAATCCTCACCATCGATAGTGATGATGTTCCCCTGGGACACCAACTTGCCCGTGAAGGGACCGTTGGCCTTGCGTTCGTACTTGACTCCACCATAGATCTTGGCGTCCTCGGATCCTGCCTTCATACGAAGGCTTTCCTGGCGCGCCCAAACCTTGTTGAGACGCTGCATCTCTTCTGATTCGTGGAATCGCATCCGTCCATTGACTGCCACAGAGGGGATAGCTGCGACGGCGGCGTTGGCAGCATCTGCAGCAGCGGCTACAGCTCGCTCTCGGTTAGCGGCGTGTCGGTCAGCACGTCCTTGGGCAGCCTCGGCACGTGCAATCTCGCGCCGGGCAAGAGACGAGGTCCGCTCGATAGCATCAGTTCCCTGTCCTTTGCCAACAGCGGGGGCCGATCGAGGTGGCTGAGCTGAAGTGTCAACCTCTGAAGGCAGTTGACGTGTAGGGCGTGACTCCATCCTGGCAGCGTCCATTGCCCGCGCAGCTTCGACGCGGCGGCTCTGGCGAAGCTCATGACCTCCAAAGCCAGCCCGTCCAGTCTGGTCAGAATCGTAATCATCCGGTATGCGAGGCAGCGCCGGTGCAATCGACAGTGGAGCGGCAGTCTTGAAACTTGTTCCCGCAACCCTGGCCTGGGCATCGTATACTGCCTTTGTTTCGTTTGCCGTTCGGTCTTCTGGTGACTCCCCGTGATCTATCTGCCACTGACGCACGCGACAATACTCCTTGATCTCGGCCCGGGGCAAGGATTTCAGGTGAGGCTCAAAAATCACCTCCTCGTACGGAATCCAGAGAGCACCAGCACCGGTCGGGAAATTGCCGTCAACGAACCGGCCATCACGTGTCTCTCTCACGAGCTTGACACGGAACATGTCATTCTGACCCAAAATACCATAGACGGCATGCTTGTCCTTTGGGTTCGATTCCGCAGACTTTTCCCAGCAGCCCAGGAGGATACGTGTAGGACGAGTTCCGGGGAGAGGGTCGATGACATTTCGAATAGGCTGGGGTCCGCCGGGCGCTGGCTGGATGGGAGTGTGCTCGTACACGACGCCGTTGGTGGGGGCCGGGTTGATCGCCGCGAAGCCTCCGCTGGTTCTTCGTCGCTTGGGATCACGGCTAGCCAAGAGGTGCTCGGGGAGCTCTGTACCATAGGCAATCTGAGGTGGGTTGGTGGCGTTCTCTGCAGTAGGGTTCTGCTTGACACGCTTTATCGCCTCCTTGACTGCGGCCTTATCCGCGACAATGCGTTCTTCTTCCGACGACTCAATTCCTGCTGTATCAGCCCGGAGTCTGACAAATTCTTTAACCTGATAGTGATCGAGGCCGACAAGGTGCTTGAGAAAGACAACCCTCTCAAAGGTGACCCAGCTGCCACCAGGGCCAGGGGGTAGGGGATATTCGTCGGGTACCAGTTCGCCGGTCAAGGTGACGGGTTGGATGCGAGTTCGAAGGCGTTCCCGGACATCAATGAAGCCGATAACAGCATGTTTCAGATTCTCAACTGGGGCAGGTGAGTCTCTCCAATGACCAATCGTTACACCCTTGACACTACCCAGGCTCTGTCGTGCAGGTTTGGGTCTCGATATGGCTGGAGGTGTCCTCTCCACAGGAACGGACAAGGGCGCTTCGATCCTGCTGTCGTTCAAGTCGTTAAGAATAGAGGTGCGCTTTCGCTTAGGATAGTGAGACACGATGGGTTCGTCGTCGACATCGGCCATGGTTTCGTCCTCCTGATCAGAAACAATGCGAGGAGGTGATTGCTTGCGCAATCCGTTAGCACGAGCGCCAACAACGATCTCGTCCTCGGGTTCGTTGAACTCGACGCCCGACGGTGAGTGAACACTGCTGACTGGGTCGCTAAGTTCACTCTCAACCTCTCCCTCCCCGAACGAGGTCTTGCGACCGTTGGGTTGGCTATGGGTTCAGTTAGTCCATGTTCATCAACTGTATCCAATAAAAAAAAAGATGGGTGTATAGGGGACAAGTACAGCGACAGAAAAGAACAAGGTGTTGAAGCGCAAGCGTGGAGACTGAGGTTTGGTGACCCGAGACTGCTCGGTCACGTGTGGGTAGAGACGCGGACGAAGACGGCAAAGAGGCAAAACCAAGTGAACAAGATGAAGAGTTGAATGATGGTGGAGAGTCAGGTTGGGACGGGGCCATCCAAGACTCGGCGCTGTTGCAGGGATGATGTGCCAGTGCGAAAATAATAAGACAGGGTTGACAGAATGTGAAACAACAAGAGGGAATGGAGCGAGAAATGGGAGTACCTGAGGTCCTGGGGCTCGGGAAGAAGGCCCATAGTTCCAAGGGCAAAGGCAGCAACGTGTTGCACAACTGTCGGCAACTGGACTGGGGGGCACGCCCAAGGGTGTATGGGGAAGGTGTATTTGTCGGTGGGAGCGGCAGAAGCCAAGATATGAGATGGATGGCGTTGCGTGTATGGTTGCAAGATTTGGGAGAGGGAGCGCGTCCAAGAACAGCCAGAAAGTTGGGAAGTGGCGCAGAGGACCAAAAGTGCAGAAGAGACGAAAAAGTATGAAGGGGAAAGAAGGTTTGAGTTGTGGAAATGCCAACATGCAGACCGGGGATGGATGGATGGATAGAAAGACAAGCCAAGGCAAGACAGTGTCTGCCAGTTGTCATGAAGGAAATGGAAGCGAGCAAGCGAGTTGTGACAGTGATTCAGTCCGTTGGGCAACAACTGTTGACCGACTGACGGCTTCTGCTCGACCAAGATTTTTTCCTGGCTGACAGACCAGACGCCGACAGTGATTCACAGTCACCGGGCTTTCTCTTTTAGGCCACAACATGAGTTGCATGGACGAGACAAGTCAGGCCAGGTGCGGTCAACAACCTACTGGTCTTGACAAATGGGGACATGCCAACTAGGCCATGACCCTGGACAAAAGCCACGCCACTCATTCACTTGCTCACTCACTCACTGGCTGGCTGAGGACGCGAAGAGATGGCCAAGCAAATGCAACACGACCGACGGTCGATCGCAAGTGCGAGCGAAATGACATGGGGGAAAAAAGCAAAGCGGACAAGAGGGAGGGGACAAACAATCAGTTGACAGTTGAGAGAAGACGACTTACTTGGGCGAAGCGATGCGAGATGGTTGATGGGTAGCAGCAGCAACAGCAGCACCCGGCGACGTCCTCCCGTTCGTGGTGCCAGTTGCGGGAGCGGGCGCAGATGCAGGCGCAGACGATGGCGCGCTATCGTGAGCAGCTGGGCCAGCTGAAGTAGACGCCGCCGGGAGCGGTGATGGCGGCGCCGGAGAGGTTGACGCGGGCCGGGGAGCTGATGCCGAGCCTAGGCCTGTCGTCGAGGTCGAGGCAGGTTTGGCGGGCGCCGGGTCAGTAGCTGGTGCTGGACTTGTGGCAGAGACAGAAACGGGAGCAGCGTGAGGAGAGTCCGGAGTGGGTGCTGTGGTTGGTGATGCTGCCGGCTTTGCCAGGGCGGACTTGGGGGCAGCAGCAGAAGCTGACAGAGCTGGCGATATTGGCTCAGGTGGCGCAACTGGCGGCCTGGGCTTGTCGCCGTCGATGCTGTCCATGACGCGACGTGTAGGATGCCGGGATTAGCGATGCTGGGCGCGAGATAACTGAAGCGGATGCCAGGCGGGCTGGGGGGCTAAAGGGGAGTTCAGCGAGGTCCTGATGATGCTGGCGCGTTTCCGGGGGGGGTTAATGTCTGAGGTTGTGGTTGTGGTTGTAGAAAGAAGAAAGAGTCCGCGTCGACGGGTCGCAAATCGACAGTTACGTGATCAAGGTATGTTAGGTTTAGGTAGGTAAGTACCTAGTAGGTAGGCAGGCAAGCCAAGGTAAAGGCAAGGTAGAAGATGCAAGAGGTGTCGGGGGTGGGAATCAGGAATGAGGACAGACACCCTGGTTGGCCGAGGATCTGGATTCTGGAATCTTAGAGCCGGGGGGGGTGGTCCAGGGCTAAAGGCAACAAGCCCAGTCCAACTTGGCAGAGAGACAGACAGATATGGGAAAGCGACCTACCAAAGGGGGAATGGGATGGTGT
>JAANQP010000759.1:0-71961 GCA_011320165.1 Fusarium protoensiforme
AGGGGAAGGGGGCGGAGGAGCCGGGCGTGGTTTTGGCCGTGGCTTAGGCTGCGACTTTGGACGCCTCGTTTTCTTGTCAGCTATGAACCTGAGGATGGAAGTCCTGAGTCTCTCTGGCTTCCTCGTAGTGACGATGATGTAGTTCTTGCCCTCGTGACAAGTGTTTATCCGCCATCTTTTGCCCGCCAGAATTCTCAGGGCTTCTTCGACAAACGGCCTGTATGGAGCCTCACTGATAGGCAACTCTAGCGTTGTAGTCTTGGACCCGAAGAGCCTGGTGCTCATCTTGCTGGACAGTGGATACAACCAGGGAAAAGTGAGGGTATCGAGATGAGTCGACGCTGTATGAGCGGGAATGTTTTTTGTTGTAGAGAGGACTATCCAAGAGCTACCTCGTGATTTATAGGTGTATTCATACTTTGATTTCACTAGCCACTGACACTTGTTGGCGATGATGCATTGATATTCTGCTTGGAGCAGGTTGTCACTTATGGGCTCAGTAGTGAGTTATGTCTGACGGAAAGGTAAGCCACTGAATAGAAGATAGATTTCTTGGAGTGAATCTCGGTTTGAGAGTATTTGAGGGCTCTCTTCACTTCTTGCAGTAGGTAGACACGCGTTAATCACAGTCAGAGCATCGTCGCCAAGTCCGGCCCAACATCTCAAGTCGAGGGCATAGTCTTCTACTAGATTCCATGAGGGTTACCCTTGAGAGACAAATGCTGGTATAATGTAACTCTACAGAGAGGAGGAAGAAGGTGGTGCATGTACTACTTCTGAAGAAGGCAAAGCATATCTTGAATTTAAACGGTTTAACGAGCCGGGCTTGGCTGTGCCTGTGCCTCGGGTAGCAGCCTTAGACGGACGCCAAGTTCATCAAAACACTTCTGAAGAGAGGACCTGAGCTTGTTTAGATCCTCAGTTGTATAGACGGTGAATTCATCGCCTAGCCTTGAATAAGACCATGTACTACTGACGGTTCCCGCTGAAAGTTGCAGTGCCCAGGTGACATAGGAGTCGGACCGGCCAGGTGGTGCCCCTTCCAATACGAACTTGAAAGAAGGTGGTTCGTACATGTTTCTAGATGGCGAAAAGACTTTGGAAAGAAGGCGAGTTTCGAGATCAGTTGTGAAGTTGATTCAATATGAGAGAAATTGCTGGTACTCGTAGAGGGAATGGCCTGAGGAGGGTTTGCTTCCTAATTTATACATGTACCTAGGAGGTATGCATGCTCAGATCTTTACTTAGTCACTGACACTCTCTGTCGATGAGTGTAGCTCTGAAGGTCTGCGTAGTAGCTTGCCGCTGAATAGAAGACAAGTTGCTTGAAGTGAATCTCGGTGTCGGAACGTCTACAGCTGTTCTCTTTACCCGTACGGTATCACTGTTCAAGCATCATCGCCACCTCCATCGCCCTGAGTCAAGGGTGTGTTTTCCCGTCAGACTTTACCACCCCTACCCTCAAGAGACAGATATTGGCACAATATCAAACATACACCTGCCGCTAAAGGCTGCAACGACACCAGACTCGTCTCATGGTTGCATTGGCAGCTGGCGATCCTTATGCCCGAAAGCGGGATTTACATTATTCTGCCCCGTCTCACCGCTCAATCCCACCGCAGCCCGATAAGCCACGATGCTAACGGGCGCGCCGAACTCGCACCAGCACATCACACACCACCATCATCAGCCTATCTCCCGCCAATAGATAATGGCCGACATCCAGCAGTCCTCGGCATCAGCTCCCGAGGCATCTTTCACTCCCTTTCAAAAACTGCCTCCGGAGCTGAGATATCGCATCTGGCACGATGCGCTGGCCGTCACCGCCGAGCAGCGTCTGATACGTCTCAACATCCACGACCGGCGTTACAAGACGCATCACTCGTGCATCGCCGTTCATAATCGTTTCTGCGGGCAGCATACGCCCTGCAAGACTTACATCAACGGTCAGCCGAGTCGCATCTCAAACTGCATGATCAACGGGTACTTTGCGTATGATCGGGAGGATTCCAAGGGCCCAGAAGACCCAAAGCGGAGGACAAATCTGAAGAACATTGGGCTTTCCTGCCGTGAAGCCCGGTCGACGGTTGTCTCGAGATATCCTGAGACCTTGAGGGTTTATCGCGGGAGCTATCTTCAAGGGGATGGCACACGTTTTATTCGATGCGATCCAGCCAGCGACGTTCTCGTCATCACCAAGATGCCAGTCCATAATTCACACCCGCATCCCTCCCCAGGTGGAAATCCTTTGGTGATTCTGGAAGAACGTTCCCTGTCGATGAGATACCCTCGGGATTCCAGGCTCTTTGCAGAGTTTCGCCGAATGCTCTCGAGTTTTCAGCACGTGGCATTTCTTCACCAAGGACATCGTCGAAGATCCTTTCCCTTGGATCTTGCGCGGTCAGAAGACTTTATCAGTCTCTTATTCTACTTTGAGTCGTTAAAGTCTCTGTATCTCTGGCCGGATCCCGATCTTTGGCCCGACGTGTACGAGAACGTGGTACAGGTGGAAGACATTGAAAGCCTCCGTATCTTGGACTATGAACCTCGATGGGACATAGAAAACACGACAGAGGACATCATTAACAAGTATAAAGCGCGTGCGGAGACGCAGAACGCCCACTTTGTTGAGGGCGAGGAGCATTGGATCCCAAAACCAAAGCCCCTTGAGAAGATTGGGTGTTATGCTGCCGCAGCTTGGTTACCGAGACGGATTACAGAGGATGAGCTGGAATCGGGAGGTATACCGAGTATGCCATTGGAGGGTGATGACGATCCTACGACATACGACTTTTCCACGACTGCATTCTAGATAATAAATGGGCCTCTGGCGTTATGCGGTGTTGGGTCTGCTACGATGACGAGAT
Organism: Fusarium protoensiforme; assembly: GCA_011320165.1. Taxonomy (NCBI): domain Eukaryota; kingdom Fungi; phylum Ascomycota; class Sordariomycetes; order Hypocreales; family Nectriaceae; genus Fusarium; species Fusarium protoensiforme. The sequence continues at coordinate 2,868 of JAANQP010000759.1, forward strand.
TGAATGAAAGAATTGCTTTGCTATTGACACTCGTTTCCGGGGAGTCCATCTATGAATCGAAAGAAGGCCAGTTCTTACTGTCTAAGGGTGACCCAGGGCCACTCTAACTTGGCTATTTGCGGGTCGCCTCTGCATTTAATGATCCATTTACCCCTGGAAGCATTTCCTGTTCTCCCCTCCAGGTAGCCCGCCGCGTCGTGGTGACCAGATGCGAACTCTCGTCAATCTTCTTCCCTCTAACCCATGACCAAAAGAAAACGCCCTGGTAGATGACGTTTGACTGTTCATCTTCGTCGGATGAATCTGTACTGATGTAGACGTTGCCGAGAAAGGCCGAGGCGATAACACACTGAATGTTGTCAGTAACCATCCAAGAAATGAATCAGTTGTTTGGGGAACATACTAGCACCATGAAGGGGAAGATGGCAACAAAAGCCAGCACGATGCCTTTCTTTGCCCGTTGCCGCAGATCCTCCATCTCCCGCTCGCCCATATCAGAGAACTCTGTAAAATCGTAGCCTACCGAGTCCCCAAGGTCGCCCACGCCAGCCACGTTGTTTAACACGGTTGTCATGATTGTCAAGCCCAGCGTGCCCCCAAATGGATCCGAGACTTCCATCAGCGAGATGACAGCTGCAATTCTCTTGGGAAAGTAAGCCATGCCGTGGAGTGGCACTGGCACCAATCGAATGCCTACCCCAACGCCTGTCAACACCATCATGCCGTAGACGGTTGGATCATGCTCCTTCCATAATGCCCACGCCAGTACGCCAAGGCCGATGGCTTCGACAACAGCTCCAAGCATGATGGGATGCCAGGTCTGGCGGGGGAAATAGTTGCACATGAGAATGGCTATGAAGACACCAGCTAGTGACTGTCAGTACTCAAGGTGGACTTGGAAATGTTGGATCTAGGCTCACTTCCTAGTCCTGGGACGAAATACAATAATTGCCGTCCTGCCTCGCTCGGAAGCTGCTGCTTCACCATGGTAAAGTACAAAGTGCAGAAGTAGAGCACAGAGTACATGGCCATTCCAGAAGCGAAGGAAGTGTAGAACAACAATCCTATGTCACGATTCCTAAGAACCTCCCACGGAATCATGGCCTGTTGTTGTGGGAACTTCCTCTCTAGCACTCGACCTGGAGTCATGTAGTACTGCCACAGCACAAATGCACAAATGATGAGGGCGCCAAAGACCAGTGGCACAATGATGGCCGGGCTGTCCCAGGCATATGTTGATCCGGCCCAGGTGAATGCGAGGATGAGCAAACCGAATCCAAAAAGGGATAAGACTTGACCTCCGACGTCGATTGTCTTGAGGCGCTGCTTGAAGGTCGTTCGACGACCAGTCTCTGTCGTCTCCTCGAGTTGTGGGATGGGTTGAGGTCCAAGCAGGTCCTTACGAAGAACGATAAAGGTAATGATGCAGCCAGCAACCCCGATCGGCAATGTGATTCCGAAACACCATCGCCAGTTGGTGCTAGTCAAGTAGCCTATATCCTTGTATCAGACCCCATTACTTGAAGGATTGTGGTCTCTTACCTCCAATGACGGGCCCGACTGAGTAGGAACTGCCTGCCACCATGGAAAAGATGGACCAGTTCTTTGCATCCTCCTGCAGCGACACTTTGTCTGCTACAATAGCTCGAACAACCACGTTGATCCCAGCGCAGCCTATGCCTTGAAGTGCCCTTCCAAAAAGGAGCATTGGAAACGCGTTGGTCGGAGCACCTGTACACAGAGCGCCTCCAACGATGGCGACAATCATGCAGGCTTGAATGGATGCGTGTCGTCCAAAAATGTCAGCCATCTGACCCCAAAACGGAATGAAGGCGGCCGCTGTCAGGTTGAAGGACGAGATGATCCAGTTGAGCTGAGACAGCTGATCAAAGTCATCGGCAATCCATGGCAATGCGCTGGCTATGATGGTGACGTCGAGGGCGGAAATAGCAAAGGGTAGAAAGAGACCCAGAATGATCTTCCATCTGTACTTGAGCTGCTCTCTTCTCTCTGTCTTGCAGGACTGGCAAGATTCTGCTGTTTCGTTGCCATGGCGGCATTGTCGAGTTTGGTCTGACATTGTGGCTGAAACCGAGATTACTGATAGCCTGGTGCTGTTTCCGTCAAATCTGTGAGAGTGGCATTGGAATAGCGAGAGGGCAAAGTGGTTATGGTCTTTACAAAGAATCTATGTGAAGCTCCAAAAGTAGGGCGTTGTCATGTCGCGCTCTCTTATGCCCCATCTTGGAAATGGCCATGCCGTCGGACGAAAACAAACACTGTCCCCTTGAACCATATTCATCTAGGCAGACGTAAATTGACAACAGCCAAGGCCCTTCTGGTATGTTTTGTGGTGGCTATGCTCCCAGACAATTAGAAGCCTACAGCTGCAACTATTGGCTGGCGCACATATGCCAAGTGACCAAGACCTAGGCACAGAGGACGTGGTTGGCCCATCGTATGCATCGTATCAGTCGCCAAGCTCTGGGGCGGATGGATAAGGCCCGAGCTGACAGCCCTATTGCAACATGAGAGAAAGACCGAGACAGCTGATGTGTTGGGAGATGAGGCCTCCGTATTTCGGTTTGAATACGCATCAATAACCCCGTCTCACTTCCTTTTAGTCTCCTATACGCGCTCACAGTTTTCTTCCAGAATTAGGCTCAACATGATCAATTAGAGCTGTTTATAGGTTCATCTGATACTTGGGATGCGTTCTGAGCCTCTCTCCGTACTTCATCGTCAGCCAAATCATGGGCATCACTCCCAACGCGATTCCAGCGAGCAAGGTATTTCCCCAGCCCTGATCAAGCTTCTGATACATCTTGGGCCCTGCCAACGGCAACAGAGCACCACCCATACTTCTAAACACCGTCGTCGCAGCTGTCGCGCTAGCCGCGTGAGCTGGATACGCATCAACCAAATACGACGCGACGGGAATGAAGACGGTGATGACCCCCACTCCGACGAAGAAGGTCCCAATCAGAGGGACGAACCAATGCACGTAGTATTGCGCCGTCCAGCCGTAGATGATCAAACCTAGGGGAATCATGGCTGTTCCGGGGATCATGGGAGGAAGGCGATATTCGGGCTTCATTTCTCCTCCCTTTGCCATTCTCCTGACGATGGTATCTGACGCCGTGCCAAAGACGGCAACACCCGCGATTTGGCCAACGCCGAGTCCGAAGTAAACCAGTCCAACGTTTGTGACGATTCCGTAGCGAGTCTCAAAAACTTCCGTCAAGGTGGTGAACAACAGGTAGAGGACACCGTATGCAACAGCGGCCAGCAGTGACAGACCCTGGATTAGGGGAGACATTGTGAGCATCTTGAGAGGTCTGATGATGTTCATGAAGAAGAATTGGACAGGAGATTGGTTTGGTTCGCTGCTCGGCTGAACTTCAGGTAGACCAGCCAGTTTTCGGAGTCTCTTGGCTTTCCACCTGAGAACAACAGGAGGATATGTTTCTCTCAATGTGAGCAGGCTGATCCCAAAAGCGACGCCAGCCTATTTACTAATCAGCATGCACGCACGAGTCAGAGCACGGAAGAGTAAGTACGGACCATGATGGTAATTAGCCAAAAGTCCCATCTCCATCCAGCTGCTCTTGACAGATATGCTCCAACAGCAGGCCCGATACATGGCCCAAGCAAGACCGGCAGGTTCATTACAGCCATCGCTTTCCCACGCTCCTCTTGCTTGAAACAGTCTCCAATAGTGCTGGGGCCGACAGTAAAAGCACAAGCACCAACAGTACCAGTGAGAAAGCGAAACGCAATGAGCATAGACATGCTATTTGCCATTGCGCATCCAATGTTCATGACAGCAAAGAGGGCGGTGCACGTGTGATAGACGACCAATCGACCGTAGAGTTCGCTGCATGGACCAATGAGCAGGGGGCCAAATGCGTAGCCCAGGAGATAGATGGACACGGCAAAGGAGCCAAGATCCCGATTTGTAGTCTTCATTTCTTTCATGACTTCGTCGATTGCTGGGGCCATCATGGAGGAAGCGAACGGTCTATGAGGTCAATTAGTCTTGGCAGAGGGAGTACAGACTGAGGGAACAAACGTCATGAAGCTCAACATGGAAACAGTCAAGGTGATCCTCCATTTCTTCGTCTGTGCCCAATTGACTGGTTTTTCCGGATCGTCAGGGCCATCCCAGTCGACTTGTTCATATTCAGTCACTTCTGGTGATTCGCCCTCGCTGGAATCTCGACCCGACTTTTCAACATCGTGTTGGGGGTTTGCCGACGCGCCGTTGGCTTCCGGAATAGAGAGTCTTCGGGACGTGACGACGGTGATAGAGTTTCTAGTATCTGCTTTAAACAGCATTATGGGCGAAGAGGTCGATTGGCCGCTCAATGGCTTCCGGACGCTTGAAGATTCAGCAGTCCAAACAAACAAAGGAGAAAAAAATCCAAGATCAAAAGAGCCCCAATCCCTCGGCGTCGACCCCCACGAACCCCCATAGCGGAGTCCTGATCCGTAATCAACGAGATAACATTGTCGGTACTTGGAAGTGATTGTGGTAATTTGCGGGGATTGGATGGCGCAAAGAGGGTCTGAAATCACAACAGGCCCTGGGAATACGCCGCCATCGGATCCGATATTTCCAGCCGGCAGGCTTGTTTCCGAACCTATTTGTCATTGTTTTGCTTCTGGATGATGGTGTGCTATTGGTGAATTATCACGGGGTCTTGGTTACACAGATCCAGCCATGTGACTGTCATCATCTCCATCTGTCGGGAGAGCTCCAGGGTAACGAGTGAAGTATCTTCATGCTTTGTATCTTATATTATTCAAGAAATAACATTCAAGGTTTCCCAGTATCTGTGCCCTCCAACAGTTTTCGTACCTTGTACATCTTGCCCACAGAAGCAGAGCAATGTTCCAAGTTGAGTATAAGTCCTTGGCCATCCAGACGAAAGACAGGATCCGCCTTTTCATATTTATAAATTAAATGTTATTATGAGAGTTAACCAACGTAACAGGGTCGAGTTCTCGCTTTCTCAGCATCAGCTTAGGCCTCATGGACACACCGAGTGCCTATTACGAAGCGCGCGGATTGGCTCGAATCTATAGTTACTTAGTTCCTTACATATACACAAACAAATAGCTCCAGCCTATATTTTGGATCTCCTAGACTAAGACTCAATGGCTTTCCTGTGAGCAGGCCACGAATGCAAGAAAAAAAGTCCACGCCGACTGGCACTTCATTGTCTCGTTGCTGAACTTTCCATTCGGCGAAATCTCATCTCGGTTTCTATATCGTGGGTTCAGCGCCAAATCTAGTCGTAATATTGTTCATGCTAAAGGTATCTAAGAATATGTAGGTAACAAGAAAAAACAAAAGGATAGCCACCTCCTCTTGAGCCCTCCACTGAGCCCCAAAGAGCTCAACCTTGGTGAAGTGACGGAATCTAAGGATTAAATCACCAAAAGCTCATCTCTTCCTGGAGCTCATACCCTCTACCTGCCCGACTCCAGCTCCACCTCCTCCGAATTCGCCAACTCGTTGATAGCCCGCTTCAACTGACTCGGGTACCGCCAGAAAAACCACGCCATTGTAAGAGTCATCAACGCCGCGTCAAAGACATAGACTCCCCATTCCACACTGAGCAGGTACCCATCGCTTCCCATGGCATACTCAACCACTCGGAAAATGTTACGGACCATAATCATCATGGAAGTGACGTAGAGCATGTTGAGGCTCTCTTGCCAAGGAACATCGTATACCACAGCACCTCCTGCGACGTGTCTTCGGAATCTCGAGTTGAAGATCAGGGCAGTGGCGATAAAGACGCCAAAAATCGCAATCTGGAAGATGAGGCCGCCGACGATGATGTTCGAGCCGAGATTAGGATCAATGTCAGAGTTGTTGCCGGCCTGAACACGCAGACCGGCACCGCTAGCCTGGACGATAAAGCTGAAGACGTCGCCAAAGACAAAAATGCGAGTGAGCCATCGGGGCGCAATGATCGAAAACGGTGCTCCCTTTACGGCTCGTACGACTCTTGCGAGGGTCATGTATAGCGAAGCAGCGAACAGGATAGGAGCCAAGAGCAAAAGAGACGACTGGAGAACATAAGGCATGAGCGAGCCTGTGCTGTTATATGCAATGGCTCTGGCTGCATAACCAATGATTTCAACTGTGGCAGGTGAGTGTCGTGTGGGGATGACGAGTGGTGGTGAACCTACAGATACCTCCCACAACGAAGGGGATGCAGAACCACATGCGGTGTCGGAACATTTTCCAGGCATGGCCTATAGTCAAGATGCCGAATATGACGACAAAGACAATTGCGGCCGGCAGGGAGGGGATGTACCGCCATAGTGGGTAGCCATTGTGAGTTTCGAGCGTTGGCATGTTGGGCTAGGTTGCAAGCGTTTGTGTCGAATGTCGGTTTAGGGAGTGCAGACGCCACTACAGAGCCAATGAGAATAACAAGCTTACACCCATATCAACGTCGAAGGAAAAGGGGCTGTCGGACTTTATACCACGACCGAAGGTTATCACTTAAGCCTAAACAGATAGCGCGGGGTACGCTGACGCGTATAATTGCGACGAAGAGCGCCATTATCTGGATTTACCGCCAGTTAGATCGAATTGTCTCGTCGTGGATGTGCCCAACCGGTGACTTTTGTCGTGGCCTTGGAGGGCTGGATACGTCGGTTGGTCGGATACGTGGAGTCGTGTCCGCGTATAGCACCCCTGTATACACGTATAGCCCTACCCTATTTCCACCATCCAATCATGCACGAGATCAAAAGTCACTGGGACAAACTCTAACATTCTTTGCGCGTTTGCAGCGTGTCATGTATTTGAAGGTGACATCCAAGCCTGCAGGAGAGTAGAAAGCGTCCCTTGCTGCGCGGCCGACTCGTAGTCTGTCACGAATGACTGTGATACTGTTGTCGTACCTGGAAGGCGAGTAAAAACCTGTTCGATCGGCCAAGCCGAGGCTCTCCGGACTACCAGCGATACTTGGAAGATCGAACAAAACCACTCGGCGCTTCTTTCATACGCTTGAACGATAGAAAGCGTTACATGCTCTGTGACGGCATAGGCGCTTTGGATCTCGCTGTGACAGTTGTGACACGGCAGCGTTTCGCCTCAAGCTCAACCACGACCCATCAAGGGTCTTACAACTAGGCATCTTGTTCCAAAAATATCCTGGAAATAAAGCGCCGAGAGCATGACGAAGCCCTAACTCGATCTCAGCCTGTCAGATGTACGAATATGGGGGTGGCGGAATGGGCCGAGTGGCATGGCCCACTCAGCCCAGGGGCTCTTCCGCGTACGTATTGTGCAGAGCTTGCTGCACGGCAAATTATACGATAAGCCTTCCCCTAAGTAGGTACATGTAAGTCCACTGTTATATGAGCAGCCCGGTTCCTGGAGTTCTAGATTCGTGCTGTGCCTTGCAGATTCACCTCATTCATTATTCTTTACTGCCGATCTGCAATCCCCGTCTTGGACGCCGTCACTCCTTATCCACCCCGCAGACAAGCAAAGAACCGACTTTCGACATTCCTTGCTATTTTCTTTCACCATTTCAACATCTCCAGCGACAATGGCAGGCGACGAAGGAGGATCTGGCGAGAAGCAGGGCTTCACTTTCTACAACTATGATCCGTCGCTTCCGGCCGCCGCTGTATTCGTCATTCTCTTCGCTCTTTCGACGCTCGTGCACATCTGGCAGATGTTCAGAAGCCGAACTTGGTACTTTATCCCATTCTTGATCGGATGTCTCTGTAAGTGTTTGAAAACACCGCAACGCTCCAACCTTTCACAGAGGCTAATTCAAGGCAATAGTCGAAGCGGCCGGCTATATCGGACGAGCCCTATCCGCAAACGAGGCACCGGACTACACAAAGAACCCCTACATCATGCAATCGATCCTCCTACTGCTCGGCCCCGCCCTCTACGCCGCATCGATCTACATGGTTTTGGGACGATTGATTCTCCTTCTGGATGCGGGACGACTGTCTCTTATCCCAACAAAGTGGCTGACCAAGCTCTTTGTCCTTGGCGATGTTTTGTCTTTCTTCGCTCAGAGCGGTGGCGGCGGCATGCTCGCCACAGCCAAAGATAAGGACAGCGTCAAGAAGGGAGAGAACATCATTATTGGTGGCTTGATGATCCAAATTCTCTTCTTTGGATTCTTCATGATTGTCACACTCGTTTTCCACATGCGGATCCGCAAGGAGCCGACGAACCGATCTGCTACCCTCACAACACCGTGGAAGAAGCTCCTGGTGGTTCTCTATGCGACGAGCTTGTTTATCCTGGTTCGATCGGCGTTCCGTGTTGCCGAGTATGTTCTCGGAAAAGAGGGTGCGTTGCAATCCAACGAGATCTACATCTATCTCTTTGACGCCACACTCATGGCCTTGGTTTCTATTTTGTTCAACTGGTTCCATCCCAGCCGTGTCATCAACCCACGGGCCATCATCAAGAGCCCCTTCGACAACGACCAGTACCCACTTGAGTCGCAGTCATTTCAATCTCATGAGAATAATGGTTACCAACGCTACTAAGTTCTTTATTATGGAAAGTTATGGGCTTGTGGAGTTAGCGTGCATGGCAAGCAGTAGTTCGACGGGCTGGATAGAAAAGTGTAGATGACGGATTCTGGCCGGATTGTTGACTGAAGGGTATGGAACTTGAGCAGGTAGACCTTCAAAGATCAACAGGGTATTTTCTTTTGTGTTATTATATCGCCAGTCCTATTTCTAGAATTCATTAGCATTATTAGCAGTTATCTTCTTCTATCAGGCGTGTTCATATCCCCCACATAGCTTCGTTCTTCTCTTAAGCCAGGGTCTACAGTTTTGATGGTAAATATTAAGTCAAATGAAAATTTGTTAGGAATCCCAAGAACTAGAAAACGGCGATCCGTCTTGTTTACTGCCCGGGATGGGACGCTGCTGAGGGGGCCACGTGACACTGATAAGGGAATTAGTGCTTTATCTTATCTCTTTATCTTAGCGTTCAAAGGATCTTAACCAATCAAAAGTGTCCGTCACTGGCGACACCATGGTCCATCGCGCTGAGCAGTTGCAATCAACCACCGAGAGAGATTCAGCACCGTCAATCACTTTTTTCAACAACAAAACAAAACAAAAATCCGGAGAGAATAATTCGACGGAACTGCGCTGGTGCCTAGAGACAGTTGCCTAGAATGCCTGCCTTGAATTTCTGGCAATTACTTTTAGGGGTATAAAGAGCCTCAGTCTCGCATAACCCTCAACCAACAACACTCTTCATCATTCCACCCTTTTTTTCCTCCATCTCGAAAACACCTTTATCTTTCGCCTCTTCACTGAATCATGTCCAAGTCCACAGCCAAGTCCGAAATCGATCATGATGCCGCCTTCAGAAGCGAGGTCCTGGAGGGGTTCCTCGCCGACCTCGATGAAGTTTCCAGTACCAAAGACAAACAAGATCTCTTAACTTCAATCCAAAGTTTTGCGTTCCAGTTTCTCAAGGACATCTCTAACAAGCCGCCATCCCACCCCAATGAGATTGGCCAAGGTCTTCAAGTCCTCTGGCGCATGTTTATCGAAATGGCCAAGGTCCTGGATACGGATGATCCTTCTCATGACAAACTTGTGCTGTTACTACTCTGGACAAAAGAATTCGACAAGCTTCACAAAGACTTGCATCCTTCTGACAGTGTCAGGGCTGCTTGGGAGGCATACGGCTTTGCCGACAGTCTACAGGAATCGTGGGAGCAAACCCTGTCGAGCGGCATATCCTCCCAGCTGTGCAGCCTTGCCACTTTCTCAGCCAAGGTGCTATCAGCTGGCGTCTGCCAAGATTCTCTAGGATTGACGGCTCTCTGGTACCTTCGCGAAACTCTTGAAACGAGTGACGAGGCGGTGGCCGCAAGCCTCCTCCCAGCAGCCGTGATTTGGGTGGACCAATGCCGTCACAGGCTTCTCGCTCTCTCCGTCCTTGACCCTCCCAACGAGACGCATCCAGGAACCAATATCGCTTGTGGAGCCCTCGCCCAAGCTCAAGGCGTCAACCAGTCTGGCTTCAATCTCAATCGCTGGCTTTTTTGGAGACGGCGCTTCCAGTATCTTTCTCACAGTGAGGACTTTGTTGTCGCCAAGGAAGCCAAGAGAGGCTTTATGGCTATGATCAACTGTGGCCGCGACTTGGACTACGAGGTACTAGGTGAAGCGAGGTTTGCGGAGAGACTTCAGAAGGCTATGTGGGAAGCACTCGTCGAGAGCGGGAAGGAGAGTCTGGATGGTGATGAGATTGACATCAAGGTCGACTGGGTGGACTAGATAGCTTAGGTGTGGACCAAGGCACATTGTGCTAGAGATTAGCCTATATTGCGGAGGCTTTTTCCCATTAACGGTCCAAGATAAAGCAGTATCGCTCTAGGCCATGTAGACGGTGCGGACGCCTGGGCGAGTCTATACATCGGAGCATGAGCCTGATATTTATGTCCCTAGCTATGATTCGGCAATTCCTCCAAGGCTGGAGAAAGTCCCGTCGAGCGTGTGACTACAAGGGAACGTCGAGATGCCTACTAGGGTAACTGACGTAGGCAATCCAGGCTAATGGAAGCCATCACGGCTTGCAGTAACAAACTCATGGATGAAAGAAGTCCCTTCTATCTATCCATAGGTATCTGGTAAGTTACTGATTGTCTCGCTCATTGATGTTAGTTCTGCCGGGGGTGACCGCCTATCGCAGCCCGAGCTGACACTGGGCATCAAACAGGGGAAGGCGGTTCGGCCCGAGGGAAAGAAGGCAGTGCAAGTGCAAGTAAGTGAAGCTGGGAGACAATCGTGCTGTCTGACGACATATTAATTCCACATACAATCAGGATCGGCATTGTCCGTAAATAACTCGGATGCTTTCATTCTGTGCTAAAGAATAAGCAATTGCTTCTGAATTGTTCTTTCTGACCTTGAGTTCTTCAACCCGCGTCACGCCAACCCTTGAAAACCCTCCGCTCCCGCTCCACACCATCGGCGAGGCGACCTTCAACAGACGGAAGACGAGCGAGATGGCTGACTCCCCCGATGACATTAGCAACGCGGGTCGAGACAAAGGTTGGACACGGCTGGCGTGCGCAGCAGAGGCCGGCGATATCGACACGGTTACGGAACTACTCGCCGGTGCAGATGGCTTCGATATCGACACGCGCGACTATGACGGCTGCACGTCGCTGGTGCTCGCTGCCAAAAATGGGCACACCGCTGTGGTAAAGCGGCTACTTGCCCATGGTGCCAACCCCAACTTGCGGGACCTCGACCAAATTGGCCCGCTATGGCAAGCAGCTCGGTATGGTCATACATCTGTCGTGCGCCTGTTGTTAGCGAGCAAACAGTTATCAGATGTGAACCCGCGACCCGCGTACCTCCACAAGTCTAAAACAGACACACCCCTCTCTATCGCGATAAAGGGGGGGCATCAGGAAACGGCCGAGCTACTCGCGCGCGCAGACGGCATTGACCCCTGCCTCACAACAGCCTTGTTCGAGTGGGATTGCTCGAAACAAGTTAGTATATTGGGCCTCGCTATTCATAAGGGGTACGAAGGGGTCGCATTACCTCTGCTCGATAAATGTCATCTTAAGCACGACCTGAAGGACGCTGACTCCGGTGATGGTGGCTCTGACGATGATGCAACCAAGCACGCCGTTGAACCTATTTCGAAGCTCCTGGTCTTCGCCGTAGGCGCTGGATGCCCTATAATTGCCCGAGAGCTTTTGACCAAGCATGGCGCTAATGTCAACGCGGTTTATGATTACGACGCAGGAGAAGGACAAGGTTGGGTTACACAGAACCCGCTCATGGCGGCGTCCAGGCGGGGCGATTTGATCGCCGTCCGCTCGTTGCTAGACATGGACGAGATCCGGCCGGGCCTTACTTCGGAGTATGATGACACAGGACTTGCCACAGCCGCCCAAGGAGGGTTCGTCGATGTAGTCAAGATGCTTATCGCCGATGCGAGGGTTGAGATTGACTATAAGGATGCCTATGGGCGCACTGCTCTTTCATATGCGGCCGAGGGTTCTCACGAGGCTGTTGTGGCCGAACTGCTAGCGACCGGAGTTGTTGACCCGAACAGCCAAGACAAAGAAGCGCGAACGCCGCTCATCTGGGCCGTGAACCCTGGGCGTGGATATGGTCCTGGTGGTTGGCAGTCGTACGAGGGCGTTATCCGCAGGCTGCTGGCTAACGACCGGATTGACGTTAATTCCAAGGACTCAAGAAGCTATACAGCGCTATCCCACGCGGCTAAAGCGGGTGCTTTGGGACTCGTCATGGCTATTCTAGAGCACCCTGAGATTGACCCGACAGCTGACCCTGAGAAGGCGCCGCTGTTTGAGGCAGCCGAGTACGGCCACGTGGACGTGGTCCAGGCATTGCTAAATACAGGGCGGGTCGACGTCAATATGACTCGTGTGGATGAAAGGACAGCGCTCATGCACGTATGTGATTTCGGGCATGAAAAGGGGGTCCAAGTGTTGCTATCCGCTCCCGGCATCGATGTGAACTTGAAGGACAGGTATGGAAAGACATCCTTGATGCTCGCTGCCTCAAGACTCAGGGCAGACATGGTGAAGCTCCTTTTGGCTTCAGGAGGCGATCCAAACATGCAGGATCACAACGGCAACACAGCTCTTTGCCTTACGTCAGACGCTGAGGTGACCAGGGCGCTTGTTGAGGCTCCAGGCATCAAGGCTGATCTCCCTAACAACGAGGGGCGGACAGCCCTTTCCCTCGCCGCAGAGGCTGGCCAAATCGAACGTGTCAATATCCTTCTCGCAGCCGACGGAGTCAATCCGGATGCGCGGGATACCCGTGGACGAAGCCCGCTTTCTTGGGCATTCGGCGATGATCTGCCAGGTCCTTGGAGCGAAGAGGGGCGCAAAGCAGCGGTGCAGCAGTTGCTTCTGATTCCAGCCGTTGACCCCAATGCCGAGGACTGTGATGAGATGACGCCGTTGCTTCGAGCAATCGGGTCTGACCATAGCAATGAATATGTCGAGTTTCTGCTCTCACGGCCAGATCTCGACGTGAAGGGGTCTCGAGGTTGGAACGGCCTTAGCATCCTTGAAGTTGCAAAGGACGTGGGTAATATGGAAACTGTGGCGCTCTTGGGCGAAAGAATCGCCGTTGAGAACACTCTCCGGCCGAGGAAGTTTCTCTGGCCAAGGAAGACTCTCTGGCTGATGAAGGCTTTTGGTCTAATGAATCCTCTATGCTCCGGCGGCGGCGGCGACGGCGACGGCGAGCACGTCGGTCATCATCTCAAGGAAGCCACAGCAGCTCAGATGGCTCCGAAGCCAATTTTAGCTACCGTGGCAACGTGACAGAATCGTTCAGGAACGAGCTACGAAAAGATCTCCTCAGGGAGTACCACCTACGTTTGGGCAAGCAGCGACAGGCATACCTCGACGAGTGGCCAGAAAGCACGGCAAGCTTGTGCTCGGTGTGCTCAGCTATCGACCTGAATTCCGCCTTTGGGAAACGCCATACCCAGTACGGAGGGCGCGTCATCGCCGACCTGGGCAGGGTCGATGAGACCTGGAAGAAGAGGACTTGTCCTCTATGTCGCCTGTTTGCTGCCGTGTATCCTCGCACCAACCTTCAAGAGGGGCATAAGCTGGTCAGCTTCTCAACGACACAATCCTGGCTCTGTCACGAAAGTTGGATACTCTGGAGCGAGTTTCGAGACAGACAGCTCGTCGACACTGTGGTGCTCGCTGTGGTTGCCGACTCGACGGTTGCCGACGAGGTGACGGAAAATGCTGTCAAAGCCGCCTTCTCTTCCGGCCTCATCGGGCGCCTTGGGAGTAACTCTCCACAGGCTGTGACTATACCGCGACTGGCTGCCGAGACAAGTGCCTGGGGCGCAGCTAGGCGTTGGATTACTTGGTGTCGCAAGAACCACTCACGGGAGTGCAACCCACGCAGAGTAGCCATCGTTCCGCATTTCTTTCTCATCGAGTGTTCTACACGGCGGATCATAGAACACAAGCAGTCTCAAGCTGGCCGTCCGCCACCATATGTTGCTCTGAGCTACGTCTGGGGTCGGCCACCGCCTGGTCAGCAGCCGCCACAACGACAACGACAACAGCAAAGCCTTGACGAAGAGGGCAGCGGTGTTGTGGAGGCGGTCATCGAAGATGCTATCCGTGCAACAATGAAGCTTGGCTACCAATACTTATGGGTAGACCGGTATTGCGTCGTGCAGACAGGCAATGAGGCCATCAAGCAGGAGCAACTACGGCATATGCACCTTGTCTATGCCAATGCCGAGGTAACGCTGATAGCAGCAGCCGGCAAGGACGCGTCAAGAGGCCTGCCCGGGGTCCCGGGACGTCCGAGATGCCAGCAACCCGGCGCTCATGTTCAGGGCCACGCGCTCGTATGTATTCCTCCAGACCCTTCCTTGCACATCCGCTCAGGCTCGACGTGGGCCACTCGGGGGTGGACATACCAGGAGGGACTGCTAGCGCGCCGCCGTCTCTACTTCTCCGAGCATGAGATGTCTTATGAGTGCTGTCACATGCTCTGCCGTGAGGCGATGTGCTTGCCTCCCGATATAGAACAGAACATGTCTGCGAATGAACCACGTCTGATGGAGCCCTTTTGGATGTACGAGCCATATAGGGTTCCAGGCATGGATGCCTATCATACTGGCGCTGGCCTCTTTGATCTACTGGCGGTATATCTGACCCGACAGCTTTCCCTACCCTCAGATACCCTCAACGCTATGCTCGGGATCCTGAATCTACTTGCCCAACACAAGAAAAAGCCCATTTACCACATATGCGGCGTCCCTATTCTGCGCCCCTTTGACAGCGAATCCAACAGCGACGCCGATACGGACGCCGCCCCTATAGCCCTTGGTGGTTTTCTCGGGGGCCTTTGCTGGCGGCTTCGAGAGCCTGCCCATCGGCGGCCCGGCTTTCCGAGCTGGTCGTGGACAGGATGGCAGGGCGTAGTCACCAGCATGAGCACATACCACCATGCCATCAAGCAAACTCACGGATTTGAGGTAGACGTGTCCATCATTCCTCGCAACCAGGATGTAGGAGAAGCGGTGCCGTGGAGCCGCTGCTACAATCAACTACGAATGGTGGACGACAGCAACCCGGACATCCGATCAGGCCAGCAACACATCCTCGAGATCACGGCCAGTGCCGTCGCCGTCAGGTTTCACAAGGGGGAGTACGAGGGTCGGTCTGATACATGGATTGGTATAGTGTGCGCTGGCGACGACGTGTGGCGGGGTGAGTTCTCCCTCACTCGCAAGGACGAAGGTGACGACGGAAACTTGTTGCTATTGTCGCTGCTGCAGGAGCCGTGGACAGGCATCGTATTAGGGAATTCGCAGGATCAACGGTACACCATCACTCACAACACGACTGTGCTCGTTGTGCGAGAACAAGAGCAGCAGCAGCAGGAGGAGGAGGTGCAGGAACACACGTACTGTGAACGTATTGGCCTGCTCAGGCTTGTACAATGCACACTCAAGGGGAGTATGTTAGAACGGAAGACGTGGCGGCTCTTGTGATGTAGCTTTAAGGACTTGAGTGTGAGCCGGGCTGGTTTAAAAGATATATATCTCGCTCTAGTTTCGCCCCATGGGAGCAAACCAATGGCACAGGGGATCCTAGCACTTCACATCACGAACCGAAGAACAGTGAGAGGCCGAATGACTTTATGATTCATCCTTCGCAATCCAAAATACAACCATTATTAATATACAAGAAGCTTAAAACAGGCCAAGCTATACCAAAGTGCTTAGTCCAGCTTGATAGGTCCAGGCCCAGTTCGGCATTGCACAGGAATCGTCCCGAGACCTTCACAGTCCCAATCTTCTCCATCACCATAGATGTAAAAGTCAATGCATCCATTGGGACTATTCCAAACAAACGGCTTCTGTCCAAACTTGTCCGACGTGGTGTCGGTGTTACAGTTGTTGACGGCGCTGCTGAACTTGGCCTCACAGTCAGACTGCGATAGTTCGGGGTGTCGCTGACCGTCGGCGGGCTTGTTGCAGCCATCCTGTCCTTGCTGGGAGTACTGTGTGATGAGCTGCAGTGTCACACCGTCCATCTTGTAAGTCTTGAAGACGGGCTGAGCGACCGGAGGGAGCTCAATGTTGTGCCCACAAAAGTCCGAGATGGCTTCCTCTGCTTGGCTGAGGGAGAACTTGGTGTAGACGGTGGGATCAGCGCAGTTGTTGGTTTCTTCAGGGACGGGCTCTGGTTCAGGCTCGGGCTCTTCTTTCTCGACTGGAATTGTATCCATGGCATACTTGCCACAGCCCAGATCGTACTCGGCCTTGCCTGTGTAGAGATGGCTGTTGTACTGGCCTGCATGGTGTTAGTACAATGAACGAGGTCATATCCAATGCAGTTACTCACAGCTCAAAACCATCTGCTCGTAGATTTCAGTGCAAGTCTTGGAGCACTGCCCGTCCTTCTTCTCAAAGGTAAACTTGATGTCAGCGCCAAGGTCCTTGGTAGGATCCAAGTCACCTCCTCCAAGCTGAAGCTCGGCATCCTCATCGAAGTTGACATCGCTATCCTCGCAAAACTTCTTTGCCAGATCCTTGGCAAACTGAGGATCCATACCAGCAGCCTCATCTTCATGACGGGCGCATGTGGGACTGGCCTCTTCCTCCTCAGTCATGCGGCGCTCGTAGTAGCTGCGCTCTTGCCAGACACGCCACATGCGGTCCGGAGGATCGGCCATCTCGTTGGTCTCCCAATTGACTTGCATGTCATCGTATTCGATAAACATGATGCCACGAGCAGACTTCTCTCTAGCCTCGCGATCCTCATCAGACTCCTCGTCCTCAGGAGGCGGCTTGACATAAGTCTTGATGATAACCTCGGCACCTGCAAAAGGGGCACCATCGCCGCTCAAGTAGCTAACAAGCTCATCAACACGACTCTGGTATAGGAGAGTAGGGTTATCAAAGGTTGAGTCCCGGGTCCGAGGCACTTGGACAAAGATTTGAACGTTGGAGCCGCCTGAGAGAATACCATCATCACCAGCGAGACGAGATGGGGGCGTGAACTTGGGAGAAACCGACCTTCCCTCAGCGGGTTGGTCTCGGAGCTGGTTCATCATCTCATCCCAGAGATCTTTGCGGCCATTATTGACAGAGTCGTCTTCGGGCTTCTTTTCATCATAGAAGAATCCTGGCTCCATCTGTCCGTGCTGTTAGTTCTTCATCTCATATGATCAAACGTCCTCCAAGCGATGAAAGGTGAACTTACAAAGTGAGCAAGCCATCCGCCCTTATCAGAAGCAATAGTCACTCCAGTGCAGCTGGAACCCAGTCAGTAATGAGCTAACAAACAGTTTCAGGTTGACATACCCAATGAGACCCTCGACATGCAGACCAAAGGGGAAATCCTCCCAAGCTGCATCAACAGACACAACATTGGTAGACACAGTGTTCCAGTCCAACCTCTCAGAGATCTCGCCCGTCTGTCGTCGGATATAAGAGTCCTTTTTCTCATCAGTGTCATACTTGGGCTGGTCTATATTCTCCATGCGCTTGACCAGCCATCGTCGGTCACGACGCTCCTGGGGCGTCAGGGTAGGCTGCTCCCATCGCTTCTGAGGGTTGCATTGAGAGCAGTTGACGTCGCAGACAATGTCAGATGCACTAGTTGACGTCGCTGTTGTTACAGTAGTGACTTCGGTGGTGGGCTCAGCATCGCACTGGGTGATGGTAACGCAGTCCTCAGTCGTGACAGTCTTGACGGTGGAAGTGTCAGCATCGCCATCCTTAAAGAAGGAAGTCGATAGGTAAACAGTTTGAGTACAGCTCTCAACTCCTGTCTCAACGCAGCTGGTGGTGGTGGTTGTGGGCTCCTCAGTTGTGCTGGTGACCTCATCCGTTGATGAGGGTTCGTCAGTCTCCTTCTCTTCCTCCTCCTTCTCCTCTTCGAGCTTCTCAGAGATCTCTTTGAGAGTATCAGTAAGCGTCTCGATGACATCGATAGGCGGGTCAGGTAGCTTCACGTTCTCAACCAAGTTCTCCACGACCTTGGTCGCGCAACCGATGAGCTTAGCGGCGTCATCAAGGAGGTCGAGAACGCCAGAGATCAAGCTTCTCTTCTTCAGAGCAGTCTTGCCACACTCCTCAGGGATCTCAGGCTTGACATCGAAGTTGGTCCAGAGCAGGACAATGTCATCTCGAGTTTCCTCCGTCTTCTTGATGTACTCTTCTTTCTTCTCCTCATCCTTGATCATGTCTCGGTTAGACCAGAGAGCAAGGATGATGGGACCAGCGTCTGTGGCATCTTCAGTAGCCTCGGGGCCGCTGACGGTCGTGGTTGGGGTATCAAACTCGGGGAATCCGGTGGTTACATCAGGCTTGTCGGTGGTGACGGGTCCATCATCAGCAGTGGTGGTTTCGTCAGGCTGTTGTTCCTCAGTTGTAGTCTCATCAGGACGATCCTCAGTTGTGGTGGTTTCATCGGGGCGTTCTTCAGTTGTGGTAACGTCTCCCTCTGTCGTGGTCTCCTCAGCTGGCTTCTCGGTAGTGGTGGTCTCGTCAACGGGGGTCTCTTCAGATGTTAACGCCTCAGTAGTAGTGCTCTCGACCGTAGTATCTCCTGCTGTGGTGCTCTCAGTGGTAGGCTTGTCAACTGAAGTGCCCGTGGTCTCTTGAGTCTCTTCGGCTGTCGTCCCGGTGCTCGTGACTTCAGTTGTAGTGGTCTCGGCCGGTTCCTCTGTAGTCTCAGTAGAACTACCCTCGGTGGTTGTTGTGTCGCTATTGGCGGGATTCTCGGTTGTGGTAGTTTCTTCAGTTGGCATGGGTGTGTTCACCACTTCAGTATTGTCAGAAAAGGTGGTGGACAGCACAGGAGGAATCTCGGTAGTCGAGTCTTGCTCAGGAGGAGCGCTACTGGGTGTGTTTGGCTCCTCGACGGGCTCGGTATTCGTAGTAGGAACCAAGGGTGGGACAGTACTCGACTCCTCCACGGAAGTTGTAGGAGTTACAGGCTCAATCGTATCCTCAACCGGGGCGTCGGAGGTGGAAGGGATGATCGGAGGAATGGTGCTCGACTCTTCAACTGGAGTGATAGGAGTTTGAGGTTCGACCAGGTCCTCCACCAGACGATCAGTGGTAGGAATGATTGGGGGAACACTGGTAGTGGCAGGCGCTTCAACATTGCAAAGAGTCTCCGAAGCACCCTCGGGCAGGGGGTATGGAACATCAACAGTAGGAAGAGTAGGGACCTCTTGGGGGGCAGGATCAGAGGGAACCCAAACATATCCAAAGGGATAGATAGTCTCAGTCTCTGAAATCGTAGTGGGCGTAGGTATCGTCCAGAGAGCAGTGTCTGCAACTTGGGACGGAGTGAAAAGTACGTCTCCTTGGGCACCAGGCACCACGAGACTCGCAGCGGGTGTGACATCGGGGTTACCGCAGAGCTGCTGGTTGTCCTGACGCTTAGCCAAACCCCAAAGAGGGCTGGCTTGTGTCGAGGCAGCAAGTGATAAAAAAATGAGTGACAGAGGAGCCATTGTGAAGAGCGAGATCCGGCGCTCTGAAAGGAGTGTGTTGGTTGTTCCCCGACGGATAGGGCTGGCCAAAAAAGGACGAACCAACACGCTTAAACGCGAATCATTTTGTATTTATCAGGAATTCATACCTCAGGAGTCAGTTTACCCATGCCCTGGGACTCGGAACTTTCGTTATTGTTTTCCTAAACACATTATGCTCGATCGGATCCTTCGAGGCACAGCCCTGTTTCCTCTTGATTGATGGACACAGGCTAACCATATGAATCAGCGAGCCGCCGATATCAAACTGCGGAGACGTTTCTGTGGAACTGCTTAATGAGCCCCGAAAAATCCAGCCTGGTTCGGAAAGATAGGCTGTGACTTCAAGGATCCTGCAGAGATGATCCCGACATGTCTGTGTGCCACCGGCAGTCGTCTTATGATGCGCTGGTTGTTCCGTAAGCGCCGGAAATCACAAGTGACGATCAGGGTTGATAGAGCATCAGATCGTGCTCTTGATCTCACCATCCTTCATCTCAGCTTGGGTCTGGGGTTGCATTCTAGCTTCCTCCTGTTTCATGTTGAACAGGGCATCCCCACAGCGCGGCACAACACTGTCTGCGGGAGCTGATAGAAGGCTCGGAGACTTTTGTCAGACAGGATCTTGAATTCAAGCTTAATGGCATTAGACTTGCTGTTCTGCTGGACTTGAAGGTTGGTTTGACGCCGGAGGTCAGCATAGCTTGGAGAGGGTTCAGATCCGTGTGTGTTCCTAGATTGCCAATTTCCTCAAACAGTGCAACTAACTTGTGCCCTCCACATGCAGTCGAGCCGGCGCACTGTATTCTGCATTACTCATTGTACAACCCCGTGGAATTCCTCCTTCGGAGCACTCGGATCCCAACTCTATCCCTAGGGCTGAAGCATTAAGATACAGGGATTTACGCGCCTTGAAGTGAACGCGTAAGGCTGACTTGAGCCTTAACTAATCTGCAACGTCTCACAGACGCCCTGCGCTCTCCTGTAATCTTGGCCTGTCAGCGCTAACTTGTTAGTGCATCCTCCCCGATCCGATCGACAGGCACCGCTGTTTCCTCTGGATGCACGCTATCGACAAGTCGCCATCGCTTCAGCTCTGGTTGAATGCACCTGTCATTGAAGAAATTCGTCTCGTAGAACTGAGATTATGCACCTACACCCTCTCACACAGCAACTCTTGGTTCCCTTGACCACCCAACACTACCACCAGCTCCCACCATGTCTTCCCGCCATCAACGCCCACCAAACCCGCGCGATATCTTGGACGAGGCCATTGAGCATAACTCTGTTTCTCAACTTGCCGACGCTCTGCAGATCGCGCAAACAAACCCTCCACGAAACTCTCCTTACGAGACATTTCTGGCCTCCGCACTATCCGCCTGTGTTGAGGATGGGAAACCTGATTTGGTCAAATACTTGCTGGAGCAGGAGTCTGTACCTTTGACATTGTTATCCCCCACCAAAGTCTGGTCCAAGTTTTCTACTCCCCTCGTGGAATTGCTCATCACCCATGGGTGGGACATTAACCAGCAAGCGCCTCGCGGTCCCACCGACAGATGTCGACGTCTCGTTGATCTGGCATGTCACGACCAGGACATCATCACTTGGCTTGTTGACCACGGCGCTCGTGTTGACGGCGGGGAGTATGACTACGAGATATTTCCTCAGCCAGCTCCTCTGTTGGAGACTTGTGCTCTCCAAGGATCTGTTTCCACGTTCAAATATCTTCAGGAACGGGGTGCCCATCTCGGCAGAAGAACGCTTCACCTTGCAACCGGAGCAGCTGCAGCGCTTGGAGTAGACCCAAGGGTGGAAGACGATGGCACTGTGAATCATGCAGAGTCGACAGGAAGCAAGGAATCAGAGCGAAAAGGGGCAAAGCTGGACATGCTTCGCTTCCTTGTTGAGGAAGTCAAGTTGGACGTGAATGCCATGGATACTGATATACCGAACCACGCCTATCACTGGGGCACTCCGATATGCTATGCAGCATCCAAGTCAAATGGAGAGGCAGTTGTAAGGTGGTTGTTAGAGAAAGGAGCAGACCCCAATATCAAGAACATGGAAGGGGCTGACGCTGAGTACGTTGCCAAGGATCATGGATGCGAAAAACCCCTGGCAGTGCTGAAGGAGTGGAAGGCGGCCAAAGGACATTCCGACTGATCGATGTCAAATCTTCATTTACTCTATCATGAAATACACTCTGATGGTGACGAGATGTCCAGAACTGGTGATGAAGTCGGAAGCAGTAGTCAGTATCCGTATCGTACATACGGCGCAACCTCCTGGCTTGAGCACTCGGTAGACCTCTTTTGTATGAGACCAAAGTTCATAAATGCCAAGTCGAACTGATTATCAGAGATACCACTGACATCTCGCACCTGGAGTCTGGGGATACTGTGCTCCACGAGTTTGCATCCGCTTTGGCCTGGCAGAGCTTCGTCATCCTGGCTGTTATGTACAGGCCAAGCACAGTAGGTGGGGGATCATCAAGTGCACGGCTTTGAGAGTCGAGAAGAGTAACCTTTCTAAGCGCTACAGATGTTGTGCTGCGGGTGACAGCATCGGAAGCGCCAGGGTCGAAATCGCCTCAAGACATGATAGGATGTGTTTGCTTTGTGAAAATTCGGTGAACATTACGTACAGGATGCTGCAATCTTTGTCAATCTTTGGCCTATATGTACGGGGTATATCAACTATTTCTAGGCCAGGTCACTTGGATAGCCTGCTCAAAGGGAATTCCACCTCTGTGCCGATTGCCGATACTATATCATCACTGCAAAACTGCTGCAGAGGGATAAATTCCTCCCCCTCCATATCCGTAAAAACGCCCCCAAACTCATCCTGCAGACTCCTGTCGGTCGGATACTCTCTCGCAGGCATCCATACCCTCCCGTCAATGGGTCGAGGGCCGATGGGTCTCTTTTCGCGGATCGCTCTGGCGGCCGATCGTAGAAGGGGCCGGATGAGGGGGAAGAACCATGAGTCGTGGTACTTGTTGACAAAGCCAGCCTTGTCGCATGTGTTGTGGTAGAAGGCGTAGATCTTTTGTGTCCCGATGTTTGTGCCGAGTTTGAGACTTTGAACCCAGTTGCGAGCTGGCATCTGTGGTCGATCCTCCAGGGGCAGGGATTCGTAGACTCTGTAAAGAGCCTGGTACAAAGTAGCGGGCATCTGGATCTTGTATGGTCGAAAGGTATCACCCTCCTCTAGAACATCCTGCCCGATGTGGGCCGTGAGATCATAGTTGTCGAACTGAAGTTTGTGAAGGAAACGGTTGTTATGACATTGAGTCTGGGTGAATGACGAGTCAAAGTCCACTACGACGTGATACTCTGTCACATCGTCTTCGCCTTCTTTGTTCTTTGGGAGACTGCGATCGCCAACCTCTTCTGGAAACCGCCCACCGTTGAGATCGAGAGCCCTCTGATATTCTTGGCGAGCATACAGTGACGAGATGTAGTACTGATCCGAGTCGCGAAAGAAGTAATCTTGGTCCCAATTGTCCTCGATCGCCGACAGGGCAGCTTCCATAAAGGTAGTTAGATCTCCCAAAGGACCAATGACTGTTCCCGAGTTGAGGAATCGAGAATCGCTGTAGATGAGTTCGCCGTTGTTTGTCCTTGGACCCCATTTGTAGCGAGGGAGTGTCGAGAAGGGAACGAGCCAGCACCGAGGATCGTTGTCACCCTCGGGAAAACAGCCTTTGTCGGTTCCCCAAAGAAGAGTCTGGCGGATGCCGCTTGCGTGAAGCTCCTCAACCGAAATGCCGCGTTGGTCGGCCAACTTTTGATCCTCCTTGGCCATGACGTAGAAATAGCGTTCGATCATGGCTTCAGCAGGCAACTGAGCCATGACATCGAAGCCATCGACGATGATGACCAAATCATCCTTGTCCCCTCTGCAGGTTTGCAAGTAATGTCGAATAGCGCGCAGCTTTGCGATGTGCGCCCTCTGCGCATCCATGAAACCCTCTCCCTTGTAGCCTAGGATCGTAGGAATCGAGTATCGGTTCGCGAGGGCCGAGCCCACGACGGCGCAGACGTGGGGGTTGACGACATTTGCGGGGACGAGGTAATGAAGTTGGGAGACCTTGTTTGAAGTGCTGAGAAGCTGAGGGGGGTAATGAGTGTGTGTGATGTCCTAGGAACAAGTCAATATCGCCCCGTGGGCTGAAAGAGAAGCGTTATACGTACGCGATACCCAAAATTAAAGAACAGGAAAGCAAGCACGACAGCAATAATGAAGATGCGACCACGATTCCTTTGGCCCTGATGGCGTTGATACGAGCCCCCCTGCACAGCCATCCTCACCGGCACCGGCTTTTGGTCCGCAAGCAAAGGAGAGCAGGAGGAAGACTTGGAACCAGGAAGCTTCATAGAACAACCTTACAAACGAGCAAAAAAGTGGACTACCGAAACAAAAAAAGACGCGTGCTGCCATGTTTGACCTTATAATGGGACCTCAAGGGGTCAGGCAAGTGTGCCCTGGAGAGAGACAGTGGGCTGTCAGCTATGCGAGATTCGTGTGTAAGGCCAAGTGAGAAATGCTTCCCTTGCATTGACACGGTAACTCGGTATGGAGATGAGATATGAGACATTTCAAGCCTGTTTTCGGGCGATGGCTACCTGGGGCTGGGCCTAGTCCATCATCTCCCTAAAAGCCCATCATTTGTCTTTAACCTAGGGGATGGTCTCTGTGCTAAACGGTTTAAATGGTCGGATTGCACTGAACAGTCGATCTAGCCAGTCCAAGGGAAGACCTCGTTGGCGATTACCGCCAAGATTAAGCTGAAGCCATCCACCAGCTGCCACACGCTAAAAATGCTACTCCCTTGAGCTGACTACGCCCAACGAATGGAAACTGGACCATCCAAGACATTGCTTCCAGGGCCCTTCTCCCTGGAACGCATTGCATTCTACTGCCCACACAACATCCCGACAACGGCGTTCCCCTGCGCAGAGGCACCATGTGGCGTGTCAGCTTGCATATTACTTGGCCATTCTCAATGGTCGAGAGCCTCCCTTCGGATTCAAAATTTTGAGACAGCGAAAGTCGGTAAGCAGAAGAAGCTTCTCGTATTCTTTGTTGTCGCATTTCACGTCGGCCGATGTCGAGGATGAGTGAAATGTAATGAAATAAGGTTCCCGTCCGCCTATGTCGAATGACCATTCAGCAGCCCCTTCTCCCCCCCCCCCTTTCGGCCTCTTCTAGCTCAGAGCCTGGAAGTACGGATGCCCTAGAGCTTCCTCAGCCGTGATCCGGTCCTAAAATGACGAGGTTAGCCACGGAAAGAATCCGAGTGTCAATGGGAACTTGCGTCAGGATCAAACTTCAACAGCTTGCCCACGAGGTCGAATGCTTCGTCGCTCACCAAGTGTTCGTTATCCTCATCGACCAGACTCGACCAGGCTCGTGGGGGGCAGTAAACCAGCTGCTCAACAATAGGCCTCCAATAATCTGATCCAAGCTTTTCAACGTAGTCGTTCACGGTGTCTGTCCCAAGAATTTGGGAAATCTTGCGCACCTGATCCTCCAGGCTGATACCGTAGAAGAAGGGCTCTTTTCTGAAGATCATTGACGCAAACATCGATCCTACACTCCACATGTCGAGCCTGTACTCGTAGAATCCCATGTCGAGAAGAACTTCTGGAGGCTTGAAGGGAGCGCAAATTCCGTCATCTTCGCCTTCAGGCCCATAGGCCTTGTGCGAGCTCCAGCCGATGAGACGTAACTGTATACTATCAACGAGATGCCCTGATCCTTGATCCAGTCCGGGCTTACTTTTCTGTTTTGGTGATCAATAACCACGTTGTGAGGTCGAACATCGCAATGAACCAATCCACGGCTGTGTGTAAACTGCAACGCTTTCAGGAGTTCGTGAATGTAGTATCGGATATCCATGGCGTTGAAACGTGGGAACAGACTTCGAAAGTCAATGTAGTCGACAAATTCGAGTACCACACCAACGTTTGTGTCCTACTTGGCGTGTCAGTGATGATTGTCTGCAATACCGCTCGCTGAGGAGGTTCAACCTTATCACCCTGCACGGCGTCGATGAATTCGATAATGTTTGGTCCTCCACGTAGATGCTTGAGAGCCTCGATTTCTTTCTCGGCTTTCTCTAGGCTGTCCTCTTTAAACAGTTTCATGGCGTATTTGCGACGGTTGGAGTCGCGGCACTCAAAAACAAAGGCATGCCTTCCTTTGCCTTTGGTCATATGCGGTGAGCTTTATTACGTGCAAGAGGGTTCAGTCTATTGATCGTACCTATACGGCGTGGCGGACTCAACTCATAGTACTGCGCTCGTTCTGGACCAGACGGGGTCTCTGGATTGATTGGCGCCATGTTGGTATCTCCGAGTGTGCTTCATGCAAGGCATGTAACGGGGAGGATGGAGTTTCCTTGTCACAACACCGAAACTTGGTTAGTGGAGGTGCATGAAAGGTGGAAAAGAAGAGTGCTGAGAGGGTTGAAAATAATCCCGCAGTCAGCGGCTGTGTGTGGCTGTGCCTGAGGCGCCCATGGCTGTCATCAAACGGGACCGTCAAACAAGATGAGCATAGAAAACCAACAGTATCAGAATGTTTACTGCATCTTCTAATTCACGATGAATAGGAGAACACAACATAAACCCACTAATGAAACTGGCTCAGTCGGTTATCGGTCTGCAGTTCTATAAATAGACACTCTATTTGCCCAACGCATTTGCACTAGATATCAACCGACACTATTTTCCTTGTCAGCACAGCCATGAAAACGGCAGACCTCAGAATAAGGAGAGCCATACCCACAACTGCTTTGATGCCAGAGTCATAATTTAGCCCCGTATTCCTGAAAAGCCGATATGCCGGAGGTCGGAGATAACGGGATTAGCTACTCTGATTGGACCAGTCGTGCATAAGCGTCGGCGCTAATGCAGGAGCCACGGACATAATCGAGAAGCTCGCGACTTTGCCCCGGAATAGCTTCATTTCTATTTGACAGGCGGACTTAATCTTCATTGTGTAACTTTTCAGACATGTTAAACCTGATTGCTGACATAGCTGAGTGGCGAGCAGATGACGGAATTTGGCCATGTTTAAATGGTATAAAGAGATCATGGTCTTCACTCGAGGCTGCCCTACTCATCAAGCATCAAGCATCCATCTCCTTTCCTACCAAACAATCAATCTCTTCTACACGGTTTCCGGCCATCGTAAACTACAATGTCTAAAGTCTGGTTCATTACCGGTGCTGCTCGAGGACTTGGTCGTGACCTGGCCGAACAAGTCCTTGCCTCGGGTGACATCGTTGTCGCAACCGCCCGACAGCCAAACCGTCTCGACGACCTCGTCACCAAGTACGGGCCTGAAAAGGTCCTCGCCATCGTACTTGACGTCTCAGATGTCGGCCAAGTTGAGGCCGCTGTCAAGAAAGCCGAAGACACCTTTGCCCGGATCGACTACGTCATCAACAATGCAGGATACGGAGCCATGGCTTCAATCGAGGACATAGACCACAAGAGCTTCCGGGATCAGGTGGACACCAACTTCTTTGGAGTGGTCAACGTCACCAAGGCCGTCCTGCCCATCATGCGACGCCAAAAGTCGGGCCATATCATCCAGGTCTCGTCAGTTGGCGGTAGAGTCGGATCACCTGGACTCGCAGCCTACCAGAGCGCCAAATGGGCAGTTGGAGGTTTCTCAACTGTCCTCGCACAGGAGGTGGCTCCCTTCGGCATCAAGGTCACGGTCGCTGAACCAGGCGGCATCAAGACCGACTGGGCCACCAGCGCCGCCGAAGGTGTTACCATTAGCGAGCCCTACCAGCAGACGGTTGGCGAGATGATCAAGATGAGAGAACTTTTCTCTTCCAACTGGTCTGAGCCTTCCGACATTGCCAGAGCCATCATCCATCTCGGTCGGGTCGATGATCCGCCTCTGCGTGTGGTCTTGGGTCCTAGTGCTGTCCCTCACGCTCAGGCAGCGGCCAAGGCGTTGGCTGAATCAGACGAGAAGTGGCTGAAGCTTTCCAACTTGGAGTTTTAAATGAGATGTTGAGGGAAAGCATTGGTACTGGATGGTAGAGAGTGGGCATGTTTAAAGTGTCAGATATCCAGGGCCTTGTTGGGGATAGAGGCACATGTCATCTAGAGGGAGTAGCAGGTAGTGTAGGAACGGAGTTTGGAATATAGGAACGAAATTATCTCAATTCTAGAGAACACTACAACTCATCTATATAGAGCATAGACAAGACAACGTGATGGTGAACTTTGAGGCCTTGTAAGATTGCTAGAAAGTCGAATCAGACTGATATGTTCCTAGTGGGGGGTTAAAATTGCAGTGAAGCCTTAACCCTAACACTAACCCAATGGTTTTCCGGTTTGGCAGCCACAGGCTGCAGAATATGATATGAATGCCTTTATTGCACAATTCCCTACGATAGTCCCAGTTTGCCGGCCATGAAGAAATCGTGGTTCTTTCTGTCAAGTTGCTTTCGTATGTTGCAAATCCATAGAAATACAAGAAATTACGCCTCGAGCTCAAAGCTTCCCTCTGGCCTTCTCCTTGGACAGTGGTATCATTGCACACAGCTGAACACAAGACGCTACAAGATTGTCTTGTTCGTCGTACACCTGAATCTTCATATCAAACCTTCCCGCATACAGTCTCTCCATCGTCGTTCGTGTCAGAAGCCATTCATCGTTGTTAAGCGGTGCATGAAACGTGATCTGCAAGCACGTAGTAGGGACTCGGTAACGGGTGGCCATTAGTATGCCGTCTTCTGCGTAGTTGAGCGGCATAATTGGAACCTTGGGAAAAAAATAGAATTAGACAAACAGCTTGGTCAGTTATCAAGTCAACGAGGCCTTACCAGATCTGCCAGGACCGGGATATGCTCCAGTCGGAACGTGTCTTCGTCGTCCATCTTGGCCCATTGGTATCTCACGTTCTGGCCGCCGTACTTTTCACTCCATAGTGGAGTACCGCTATCCCTTGGCGTGTAAGCTCGAACCGCAGCAGTTGGCGGACTGAATTGGTAGGTGAGGGCATCAGTCCATCTGGCGCACTCCTTCTCTCGATCGGGCACCGGACCAATCGGGGGCTGAATGTTGTGTACGTAGCCCTCATCCTTGAGTATGCCGAATCTTACTATGGCAATGCTGCACGTCTGCTGTTTCTCGTCTTTACCTGACATGAGCTTTGCTTGGATGGTCGAGCCTCGATTTCCAGCCTGGAGGGTTTCGAGAGCAACTTCGAATGGGCCAGCCGGCAAGGGATGAAGAAATTCGATAAACAAGTTGAGTGGTTCGGTCTGCGCTAGCTTTTGATATTTCTCCCGGTTGTACTGACGCGCCGTCGTCATCAACACAGTCGCACAATATCCTCCATGGGCAGACAATTTCCTTCCCGCTGGCAACAGTCAACAACCGGCCTGGACGGTATTCGGGTAACCTACCATTAGCACACCAGACTAGAGGAACACTGCCACTGTATCTATCGCCATTTGATCCTTGCACGGGTTTGGTCTTGATTGCTTCAGGAAGTCCAGTTCTCGGGAACTTGTAGGGCTCCCACCCAGGGGTGACGTCGGGATGCGAGTTGGGAAGATGGGCGTCCGACATGATGCAGATAAAGACAACAAGAAAAGGATTGAAATGGCTGGGGAGAGTCATTTACTTGTAGATATAACAATCCGGCCCTCCCGAGATAGCCGTGCAACTCTGTCCAGTCGGTGGCTCAGCGTCAGCACTACTCCATAGAAACGAAACCATTGCCTCCCCGGCGTCGTATCGACCCAGTTAGTACGACCTCGCGAGCCATGAAACATATGCCTCGATCAGCATGACTCCACCAGCTGGCGACGCTGCATTAGAAAGCGCTGAGATACGGGGTCAAGCTTACATGTTTGCTCCGGCTATCGCAAATTAGCCGATTCTCATTGGCGCAGTCGTTTTGCGACGTGTCCGAGGTCGCAACATGAAACCATTTTCAGCGAGTATGAATATGTTGGCTAAGAATCCTTGAAGGCTGCATTCGGTAGATCCACGCGCCCGACGGCCGCAGAGAGCCATCGACGTCACCTTGATCGAACCAATCGTAGATGCAATGAGCTGTCTGAGCTGGTTTCAAGGATGCAGGGAATTGCCTGTCACGGCTGTTGATCATGCGGGGATTCATATCCAAGCGCCGTTGAGACCCCAGGTCCATCATCAGGGCGACAGTTGCAGAATTACAATCGCCACGCCATGTGCCACATCTTGATTGTACCATAGATGGAACATTGTGTTTCTGGAAAGTTACAAGATCTATCCCAGGCGATCCGTGGTCAGTTATACAAGGTACGAGTCGTTTGCGTTTCGAAGCAGCCCAAGGTTCAGTGCGCCTTGCACGTCTACATTTTTTACATACAGGACCAATGAGAAAAAGACTAAAGCCATGAGAGTTATTTTTTTTTATCATTTCTTTTCCATCCCCCGGTTAAACCGAATCCTCTCAAAGGGATAGTCGGCAAAAGCCATTAGCAATCATGGGTGAGTGAGGCAGCCATCCACAACGCATCGTACAGGCGACAAGTAGGTGATTATTGTCCAAACGCTGGTATTCCCCGAATCTTATACCTCTTAACATGGGTTAAAAATATAGTGATACAGCATAAACCATTAGCATCTATAGACTTCGCCCTCTCTTCACAAGGGTAGACCAAACTCACAACCTGCCAGGCGGAAGACCCGGATCACAGCCTCCCCAGAGACAGAGAGGCTTCAAGTAACAATGGCTCCTATATAGTAATTCCCTTCTTAGAAATTACTAGTTAGATGAGTTCAAAGTATGCAAGCCTCAAGCGGGCCAAGCCTCAGAACATCCTATTTTCATCTATTGGCTATAAACGTCAAACTCTAT
Organism: Fusarium protoensiforme; assembly: GCA_011320165.1. Classification (NCBI taxonomy): domain Eukaryota; kingdom Fungi; phylum Ascomycota; class Sordariomycetes; order Hypocreales; family Nectriaceae; genus Fusarium; species Fusarium protoensiforme. Next base: position 33,321 of record JAANQP010000759.1, read on the forward strand.
GACCAGTACACCCATACCACCATCCTACTTTGTCTCCTTTTTTCTCTTTTTTCCCTTTACAATAATTTGTCTTACTAAACCGCACGACATCCCTTACATCACCGTTTCCGATGTCATCAACACCACCAGATGCATCAGCGAAGGTTGTAGTTTGGTTGTGCAATAGGGTAGGCAACACCAAAAACGGCGTGACAGCCCTAGTCGTGGTGTGACTTTGCCCCTTTATCGCTGTGGGCTGTGTATCTCAAGGTGAAATTGATTTTCGGGCCGTCTAACAGTTTTCGTCCTAATTCAGCACCAGCCTAGGCCCTCAACGAACAACCAGAGTGGTGTGCCCAGAGGAGGCGCATCACGCATGAAGCAGAAGTTGTCCAGGGTAAAGGAGGCATGGGGAACACGGTAAAGCCACCCGTTTCTTCTCACTGGCATTCGGGCATGGATGTCCTCGGATGGCAAGCCAGAGGAGGAGGACAGGGCATATATCCTTTCGTAGGAAAAGAAAAGGTAGCATCTTATATGACAAGACTCATCTTTCCACCGAGTTTCCATGACTGCCGCCATAAAAGCTTATTTGTCTAGGTGACGCAGCATTTGGCCTAATGCTGTCATGTATTTATCAGTGTGTTCTTTGATATTGTGCCCGATAACTCCTCTTGGAGGCGTCATTGAAAATAACAAGAAGCAAGTCGCCAATATCTATCTATTCAAAAGATGGAAACTCAGCTTCAATGGGGTGTCCAAGTAATGCTTAGTCTGGTATTACAGCTGAATAGATTCATGATCCTTTCTCATCGCGTTCCCTTTAGGCAATCCTGGAACACACGCTCGTATATCTGTTCAGGGGAGTTACGCGTCACAGCCATTCACAACCAAGCCATCAAGCCACCAGTTTCAGCTCGTAACCCTCCCTCTCAATGCTCCAGTCTTGGACAATGTTGACAATTGTCGACTGTCGGCACTCCTATTATCGGAATAGCACCCTCTTGAAAATTTTCTCAGTCAGGATCATGCCATTGAAGCTGATCATGTACAGCTGCCGATTCACAAACCTTGTCCCGTCTCGTCGAGAGAGGCATCGCCCGGAAGCCCCGTCTTCTAGCCCGGACTTAAGAAGCCCTCATTCGCCGACGATGACGCTAATATCCCTGCCACCCCCACCGGAAACTCCGTAATAACTGCCCAGCTCGGTATTCCAAACTGTCGGGCCGACAGCTCGAGATCGTCCACTCAAAACCCCTGAAGAATCCACGGAAAGTCTCGACCGAACACCTCTCGGACCGACAGCTAGCACCAGTTCCCCCCCAGCCCCAGAAACTTTGTCCTTCTCCTGAACCAAAACCCCAGATTTCCTTGGCCTGTACCGATACTTGATCCTCCAGAGAGCCAATGAAGAGGGCCTAGAGCTTCCCGACGCCCGACCGCCTCCACAGGAAACAGCCCTCGTGATCCCCAGAGTGACCCCGTTTTTGGTCAAGAAAACCTGGAGAGATGACGCTTGCTCCCGACGCCTTACCCCGTGGCATGAGCTGACCCTGTTCGTCCCTCCGGAGCTAAGCCCGTTGTTCATGCCCTCAGAGTTGACAGCCGGCTATTCGTGTAGACCACGAGACATTCGGAACGCTTGGACCTTTTTACAACAAATCTTGAACCGCAAAAACATCTACTTAAGCTTACCCAGATCCCCAGGTTTCGCCTCCTCACAGCGATTGCCCTCGGGGTATGAACCAAGACAACAACACCTTCATCTCCTTCATATCACGTTACTCCATCACTTGTTCAATCTTTGCCATGGCCTCCAAGCTGTCCTCAGCTGACGTCGAGGTCGTCCACCACGACGATGAGTTCAAAGGCCGATCCCACCACGCCGAGGCCAGTGCTGCCACGGCCAGGGAGCATCAGCTGACCTTCAGAGATGCTCTCCGGCTGTATCCCAAGGCCATTGGCTTCTCCCTGCTGTTTTCTACGGCTATCATCATGGAGGGTTATGATCTTGCCCTCATTGGATCCTTCTACGGTTACGACTCGTGAGTAACCTTCCAATACCTATCTCACAGCACAGCACTAACATTCGTCCAGATTCCGAGACAAGTACGGCAACGAGCCTGATGGCGAGGGCGGCAAAGTCATCTCGGCTGACTGGCAGACATACATCCAAGTCGGAGCCTTGTGCGGCCAAATCTTCGGTCTCTACCTCAACGGTTGGGTGTCTGATGCCATTGGCTATAAGAAGTCCATGATCCTCTCCCAGATGCTCATGATTGCCCTCATCTTCATCGTCTTCTTTGCCACGAACATCCAGATGATCCTTGCGGGCCAGATCCTGCTCGGCGTTCCGTGGGGCGTCTTCCAGACTCTTACTCTGGCGTACGCCTCTGATGTTGCCCCCGTCGTTCTTCGACCTTACCTTACGGCCTATGTCAACCTCTGCTGGGTTATTGGCCAGTTGATCTCTGCCGGTGTTCTCCGTGGATTCCTCAACATGGACACCGAATGGTCCTACCGCATTCCCTTCGCCATCCAGTGGGTCTGGCCTCCTTTCATCATTCTTGGAACTCTCTTTGCTCCAGAGTCTCCATGGTGGTTGGTGCGTCAGGGTCGCCATGCAGATGCCAAACAAGCTATTCTCAAGCTTGTCAGCCCCAGGCCCGATCTCGAGTTTGATGCCGACGCCCAAGTCGCCATGATACACGCCACAAACGAGCTTGAGAAGTCCACCTCTGCGGGTACCAACTACTGGCACTGCTTCATGAGGACCGATCTGCGACGAACTGAGATTGCTTCCATCACTTATATCGCTCAAGCTACTTGCGGCAGTGTGCTCATGGGTTACTCTGTTCAGTTCTACCAGCGTGCCGGTCTCTCCTCAAACAGCTCGTTCACTCTCACGATTGTGCAGTATGCTGTTGGAGCAGTCGGTGTCATCATCTCTTGGTTCCTCATGTCCAAGATTGGACGCCGTACTCTCTACATTGGAGGAACATGCATGCTCTTCATCATTCTCATCGTTGTCGGTGGCCTCGGCTTCGCAGATGCGAGCAAACCCGGTCCCTCTTGGGCAGTCGGTAGTCTCCTCATCTTCTACACCTTCATCTACGATATGGCGGTTGGCCCCGTCTGTTACACCATCGTGGCTGAAATCCCATCCACTCGTCTCAAGGCCAAGACTATCGTCCTGGCCCGAAACTTCAACAACATGGCTGGCCTGGTGAACAACACCTTGATGCCCCGCATGATTGGCCTCAATTCGTGGAACTGGGGGGCCAAGACTGGTCTCTTCTGGGCCGGTTTCTGCTTCCTCATCATGATCTGGGCCTACTTCCGCTTGCCTGAGCCCAAGGACCGCACTTACGGAGAGTTGGACGTTCTGTTTGAGCACAAAGTTAGCGCGCGGAAGTTTGCTACCACCCGGGTGGATCAGTTTGGAGACGACATGGGTGCCGTGGAGGTTGACGCGCATGCCAAGTAGGACTTGCTCCGAAGCTACTGCAGCTTGGCTACGGGGGGGCTTGTGGGACTGGACTGGTGACCCGGTAGTGAGACTGGGGTTGTTGCTTCGTATTTAGAGGAGGCGCAGTTGTAGATAATCATAGATCAAATGATCTTTCTTCGTGTCAAGTTCGTGCCTCTGAGTGAATCGAACCAGTGGACGCCATGTCTCACCGCTGTAGTACCCCCTCAAATCAATTTCCAGGTGAAGGAACAACGTAAGGTCCCCTCCTTTGATCAGCTGCATGTTGAGGTACGTAGGATTAAGCAACCAACGGCTATTACCTAGAAAGGAAAGTAGAGCCTTTTGCCGGTGGCCATAGACTCCATCTTCTCGCCCCCTGACCCTAGCATCCCCAAACCACGTCAAGATTTCCCCATTCTCGACAGGTATCGGCACTGCCAAGGGTCCCACCGAAAATCCATCGCTCGTCAGATGATTGGAATGAGGCGATCCGAATCTGTCGGACCGACAAGACTAGTGGTGCTTGAATCAGCGCCGGCAACGAGTGACGGCTGGGGGAACAAGTCTGGGGCCCGGAAGCCCGGCTGAATTATTATAGGCAGAAAGGAGCTTAAAAGCAAATGAGCTGTCAGTGGGGGAATACTTGTTTCCTACAAAACCGCCACCCGAACATGGCCGACCTCACTTCTCTTCCCCGCGTTCCATCTCTTCTATATCTATCATCATCTCAAGAAGCTATATTCCAGTATTCTTTATTCCTTTTTCTCAAATATATCGACTTCTACAATACGATATGACAGTAAAGAGTATCGTCTCCCGCCCGCGGTGGCACCCAGCTCCGACATACCATCTCAAAGCTCCTCAAGGTTGGATCAACGACCCTTGCGCTCCGGGTTTTGATACCTCAACAGGCACATATCATTTGTCATACCAATGTGAGTCTCAAACTTTCTCGGGCCATCATTTCAATACTGACATTGCTATAGGGAACCCGAACTCATGTGACTGGGGCGATATCGCCTGGGGACACTTTACTAGCTCGGACGGACTACACTGGAAGCATAATGGGGATCGGCCAGTCCTGGAGCCGTCAGAGTCTTACGACGACAAGGGAATCTTCACAGGCTGCTTCTATCCCACTGGCCTGCGGGGAGAGAAGGGTCAGCTGACAGTGATATACTCGTCCATCACCAACCTACCCATCCACTGGACCCTACCATATACTCGCGACTGCGCTGGCTTGGCAGTAGCAACATCAGACGACGGCGGCAAAACCTGGAAGAAGAACGAGCAAAACCCCATTGTTCGTGGTGAACCGGAGGGCCTCGATGTTACTGGTTTCCGGGACCCTTATCTCTCAGAATGCCCGGCCCTGGACGAACTCCGGGGCGAAAAGAGCCTGTACGGTTTCGTGTCCGGGGGTCTTGTCAAGGGCGGCCCTACAGTCTTTTTATACGCTGTTGCGCCGGATAACTTGACCAAGTGGACTTATATCGGACCCTTTGTCGATGTTCCAACTGGCTTCCGCCCGGCTGGGCGCTGGAGTGGCGATTTCGGCGTCAACTGGGAATGTGTCAACTACATGACACTCCACAACGAGTCTGAAGAGGCTCAGTTCCTGCTTATGGGAACTGAAGGTGGAGAGAAGCCTGGAGTCAAGGATAGAAGTGGCGTTTGGTCTTTGTGGATGTCTGGCACACTTGAGAACACTGCGGAAGGTCCCAGGATGAAGCACGACTACAGTGGTATCCTGGACCACGGGTGTTTATACGCACCAAACTCTTATGAACATCCTGTCACCAAAAACAGAATTGTTTGGGGGTGGCTCAAAGAAGAGGAGCTAACCTTGGCCCGTCGAGAGTCAAAGGGCTGGACTGGATACTTGTCTCTGCCGAGGGAGCTATTCTTGTATACTGCCGAGAACGTCACCAGAGGGCTCAGGTCTTCTTTAGAAGACATTCAGTGCGTCAAGATAATGGAAGACGGTGGTCATGGGAGGGCAAAGAGGGTTCAGACGCTTGGAATACGGCCTCTTCCCGACATTGAATCACTCAGGCTGGGGGAACCCGCCTTTTGGTCTCACCTGGATGCCAAGAACAAGAGCGGAAAGCTGCTGGAAACGCAGTCTGCCAGCTGGGAGTTGGAGGCCACCCTCAACATCTCGGCAACTCAACAACGTCTTGGCTTCTGGATCCGTCACGACAAGGACACAGCTCAAAAGACTGCCATCTACTTCTCACCTGAAAGGGAAGAGATTGTCGTTGATAGGAGCGAGTCCAACCAAGAGGCAGACATCAAGAAGGATGTCGTCTCGGGACCCTTTACCCTGTTCTACTTGGATAGGGATGGAACCGAGGAGCTTGAAAAGCTGCGACTTCGTATCTTCTGCGACGGCGATATCGTCGAGGTCTTTGCCAACGATCGCTTCGCCTTGTCGACGATGGTGTACGCTGACTCGAAGGAGTGCACTGGCATCAGCTGGTTCGTTGAAAGCCAAGGCTCTGAGGGAACAGTGTTTGAGTCTATTAAGCTGTGGGAGAATATGTCTGAGGTGATGGTGTCGTAAATATTGGGCAAGCGTCAAGGAGGCTACTAATAATAATGATTGGGCACGAAGGATAGGCAAGTCAATCCATAGAGAATGTGTTGGAAGATATATCGAACTAGACCTTGTTTCATTACCTCAACTTACCACGACCTAGTATGTCACAAGTTTGGCAGTTTGTGTTTTTTGCATGTGAGAGGTCTCGGCGTCTTTATTTATTTACTTCGCCGTACGGGCCCTTGTGCCGAGCAACCCCTGTTACCCAGGGAGGAACTCGTAGTAGTACCTATTTAGGAATTAAGAGAAGGAAGAGCATGATGTCATGTCGTTTTTCATTCGAGGCCAGCAGGCAAGGCCCAGTTTATCTGCGAGTTGGCATGTTTACTGTAAAGGGTAAAAGAGAGCACTTCTCCACCATCTCCAACTCGATGATTCGTGCCCTCATTGACGTGTCCATGTGTCATCCTTTTGCTGCTTACACCATGTGATTGTTACTAATATTTGATCAAGAGTTCGTATGTTTCCATCGTGCGGTTCAAGATGAATTTTTCCCTCCAAGGAACAAAGTCTTCGATACTATCACGAGAATTAAGTAGTACCGTGACTCACAGAAAACACAGACATCCAATATGAAGACCATTGTAGTCGCAGGTGGAGCCGGAAACGTAGGAAGCACCATTGTCGATGGCCTCGTTGAGTATGGCAAGCACAAGATCTACGTCCTCTCTCGAAAGGTAAACTCTCTTTTAGCAATATCTCAAGCTCAGTGGTCTAATAAGAGCCGTCTAGGATCGACCCTCACAAGGGGCTGTCAACTATCTTCGAATTGACTATGATGACCCCGATGCCATCGCTAAGGCATTCGAAGAGGCCGGGGTCAACATCGTTATCTGTGCCATCTCCGTCGTCAACCCAGAGGCCAATCAATCCCAGAAGAATCTCATCCGCGCAGCCGAGAAAGCGACACCCACGGAGCGATTCGTCATTAGCAGCTTCGATATGCTGCACGTGAAGGAGTAAATACTACAACTCACAGCTACTACTCTACGACTAACTGTTGATCAGGGATATTAAACTCTCTCCCCTAGCACGATTCACCTTTGAAGCTATCGATGAACTCGAAAAGACTCAGCTCATCTACACCCGCATCGCCAACGGTTGGTTCCTCGACTACTATGGCATGCCGCACTGGAAGACTCACCTGGAACCATGGATCAACGTCATGAACATGGAGAAGAAGTGGGCCGTCATCCCAGGAGACGGAAACGTCAAGGCCAGTTTCATTACTTCTCAGGACATGTCCAGATTCGTCGCCAGGTTGATGGATCTGGAGAAGTGGAACCAGGTCAGCCCTATTCTCGCAAACATATTGTCCTTCAGTGAGCTAGTAGAAATAGCAGAGAAGGCGCGAGGTAAGCCAGCAAGTCACACTCCTAGATCTTGGTGCTCACAATATGTAGGGTGCAAGTTCCAGGTGGCAAACGATAGCCTGGAGAAGCTCCAGTCAGGGAAAATCTCCTTCCACGAGGACTTCCCACCCATTGGGTACGGCGAAGGCGATCAAGCTTTCTTCGCTATGCTTCACTACCAAGCCGGCATCGGACGATATCTTGTTCCAAGGGACTACCCTCCTCTAGACGCAGAGTTTCCCGATCTCAAAATCACCACGCCTCTCGAAGTCATGGAAACTGCCTGGAAAGGCAAATAGTCTTGATGAGTCTATTTAGGGTAAAATTGTTCACTATGTACCAATTACCATTATCTACGCTGCCTTTCGCGGGTTCCTCTCCCAGAGGAAAAACGATGTGATCAGTCCAAGTGCAGACATGACCGTCATGAAGATATTCTGGAGGTTGTATCCTTCGGCAAATGCCAACCTGACAGCCGCCTGCTGTGTCGAATTGAGGTCGTTGACGGCCGATATAGAATCGTAGATGGCCGCCGCCTGCTCTGGACTGACAACCCGGTCTAACTTGGGTGTTAGTTGGTTGTTGAGAATAGTGGCACTGCGAACTGGTCAGTCTCTGCTCTCATCTTCACCTTCATGGGTATTACCAGATAGCAAGTGAAACTGTTCCTCCCAAGACACGGATCTGCGTTAGAGCACCCATCATTACCGCTGTGACTCGGGTTAGCCATCAGACTATCATCAAGTCGTATAGGCTCACAAAGGTTTTGCTGCGAGACAACAACTCGAGCGAATGTCAACAGTGTCGTCAGGCCAAGACCAAAGCCAATACCCATCAGGACCTCGTAGCCATACTGTGCTTTGGGTATGCTTTTAGCATCGGTCGGCAGCGAACATGTCAAGCCAATGCCGATGACCTGCAAGACCGAGGCGACGAGAACGAGGTAAAACGGAGGCACCTTTGCATTGCCCGTCAGAAACCCTGAGAGAGCAGTTGCCAACGGTGACGTCAATAGTAGAGGCAGTAGAGTCAGGCCGCCCTGAACTGGGGATACGCCATAGACTGCTTGAGCCCTCTGCGGAATGTTGACGATCATTGACACGAAAGGGAATCCAACAAAGCAAGCAGTCCTAGATGTTGTCAGTAGGCCACAGCGGCAAAGAGAAGCACCGTTACTCACAGGAGCATAGCTGCAGACAGTCGGTCTTTGCAGATACTGGGGGGGAACACCGGTTCCTGTCTCCACGTTGACTTTTCGAGGAACACTTCCCAAAAGCCAAATGCAATGCTGAGCACAACCGAGAGGGCGAGGGTCGAGATAACGACGGCACTTTTCCATGGGTATCGAGTGCCTCCTTCTTCCAGAGCAAAGACGAGAAGAACCGACGCGGCCAGCAAGAATATCATGCCTACAATGTCAACGCGTACCCAATTGGCACGTTGGACCTTGGAGCGTAGGACCTGCAGGAGAGGAAGTTGTGCAGAAGCTTCGGAGGGTGGCAGGAAGACGGCGACGAGGACGAAAGCCACTGCACCTCCAGGAATGCTAAGGGTGTCGCATTAGCCAATCGTCAACCGTAATAAAGGTATCGATCACCAACTTGAGCAAAAAGACCCAGCGCCAGTCAGAGTGCTGGCTGATGACGCCACCCAGTATCGGACCCAGGACGTTGGCGACGATGAAGAGAGTCGAGAAGATGGCCATGTACTTTCCGTATTGGTTCAACGATATGAGGGTTGGTGCCAGAGCCATGATGATGGAGAAGATGCCCGATGCGCCAATGCCTTGGAAGGCTCGGAGAATAATGCTAGGGTTGCGGGTTAGCACAATACATCAACGGCAAGTGAACAGTCAGTTACAGTTCCACCATGCCGTTCGCGGCGCCGCAGAGACCGGAGAAGACGGTGAAGATGACAATTGCCAGCAACAGCATAGTCTTCTTCCCGAAAATGTCGCTCAACTTGGCGTATATTGTGAGGAAGCCTGGCTGCCATCAGCATCAGGCGTTGCGACGGGATATTCCACACCTACCAGTGTAGGTCAGGAGATATGAAGTGACGATCCAATCGCGTAGGATAAAGCCATTGAGGGCATCGGTGATGGATACTAGCGACGTGCTAACAATGGTCGTCTCGAGGGTTGATAGGAATAAGCTGATCCACAGGCTTTCGAGTGTCAGCAATTGGTACTATCTCGAGGGTGACACATACGCAATGGTCAATGCCCATAGTCGCCAGCCTTGTAGGTACTTGTTCTGGTCTTCGGTGGCAGGGCTAGAAGCAGGCTCAGGTTCAGGCTCTGGAACGGCCTCTTTGTTGCCGCTCTGCTGGTTCCCTCCAGGCGGGTCGGCTAAGCCCGAAGCGCCCATGGGTGATAGTTGCACGTCACGCTCTATGGGTTGATCACCACTTGCACGACGGTCCATAGTAAAGCAAATGGTCCAATTTGTAATGGCTCATTGAAGGGACATGTTTACAAAGAAGTCCAAGTTATAGCAGCCGCGCGGGAAATGAGTGACGGGGTCGGAAGTGAACAAATTGCCTGATCGCAACCGCGCAAGCAAGCGAATCCTTCGAGCGAACGAATCCTCCGAAGCGAGGTACGGAGGGGTACAGGAACAATGAGTGTAGATCGGGAATAAACGATTGTGTGAAATGACCAGGGGGTCCCTGTCACGTCGAAACATGACAATCTCCAGTGGGACACCTGTGGAAACATCCTTGTGCGAATCCATCTCATCAAACGAGTGTGTGTTTCCCAGCATAATTGACATGACAAAGGAGACAAAAGACATAAATCATGAACCAAATCCTTGTACGGGGATGCTGATACTTTCCACACCGTACACGTGCATGCAAGCTACTCTTCACTCATGTCTCAGTGGACTACCTTCACCCACAAGACAGGGCCCTAAAGCCAATCAGCGATGGCCGTGACCAGTGCGCTTGGCAGCCTCGGCCAAGACAACCGAGAGTCTGGTCAGGGTGGCAGGGTCCATGTCGTTGAAGACCTCCCAGAGGCTGTTGTTGGTGTCCTCATCCTCGTGGGCTGCCTCGCCCTCCGACTCGACCTTGCGCTTGGCACGGCGCGATCCTGTGTGTGACGGGTCAGTTATTTGCACTAATCATACCGAGTAAATAAATAAAACTCACCACTCCGACCGATGCTCAGGGAGCACTGCCCTCCAGAGCGGTTCCAATCACAGTTGGCGCAGTTGGGGACAATCTCGGGGCAGACAATGCAGCCGATCAGGGCTCCCTTGGAGTCCTTGCACTTGGCGCACTGGTCATCCTCGCCCAGCTCTTCGCCGTACAGGTGCCTGATCATGGCATCGCAATTCTGGCTGTTTCTCAAATTGATGTTGTAGGGAATCGGCTTGAGCGACCGACTGTCGACCTTGGTGCGCAGCTCCAGCTGGCGGACGGGCTTCAGAGCGTGTTAGTGAGAAGCCCAGCATGGGTGAATATGCAGTGAGAACTTACATGGCCGTCACTGAGAAGCTTGATGACCTTGCTCGAGCAGCCATTGATGGCGTTCATGAGCACCCAGACCGTCAGGTCCGGGTTAGCGGTCGGCAGAGGCGCATTGTAGTCAAAAGTACTCGTCTCGACGTCAAAAACAGTCGCAGGCACATAACGAGCCCTGGCAGAAGGGTAGCCAGGGATGTCATCAGCGGTGCCGCGGGGGAAGGGCTTGGGGTGCTCAGGGAGGGAAGACATGCTTGTAGCCGGGGTATGCGTATTGCGCAGTACGGCTCCGTAAGGGTGTATACTTGTGTGTGGCACGGCCCGTAATGGGTCGTAGTGCTCCGTAGTGTTTCGTGATTGGTGGCGACAGGTCCACACCAACGAGATTTTGGCCAAAAAAGGCAACAAGGGTATGAAAACGACCGCAAAGGTCGAGATAAAGGCAAAGAAGATGAGAATGAATGCCAAAACAATTGTTTTGACCTGTTTAATCGGGTTTGGATTTTTTCTTTCGAGCGGGGTAAAGAGCAAGTGAGGGAGAAAAAAATGCCACGTAGTGGCCTGGTTAACCCTACGCCAACAGACACCGGCAGCGCACGTGACCGTAGTCATGTGAGATATACCAAAACGGAGCTCAACTAGCCAATAAGGGAGGATAATGTCACTAACGGGGTCGTCAGTCTGGGCGGGCAGTTGTTAGTGACGGCTTCAACTTGTGATACGTGAGATGCATGTTATATAGATTCATGAGGTTAATTGACGTTGCAAGATGGGTGGAACATGTGTTTCTCTAGTTGTTGACTATAACTTAGCGTAAGAGTCCGTCACTCTTTACTCTACTCCCTTAATCCACAGGTTATGTGTGCTTTCCACACCGGTCGGCTGCCTGCTACTGCTGAGGGTCTCTAATGAAGATGCAGGCAAGTAAAAAGATATATACCAAGGCTCAGAGCTGCCCTATAGTCTTCTGTCGTGCTCTACTGGCAACATGCGGCAAACAATGCCCTTAATAGATGTAACCTGGAGCATTAACTGCAGGTTCAGGGTAGGGGTGACACGGATTCCCCGCTCTTAGGTGCTGACTAAAAATAGTTGTTGCCAGGCGCGTGTCTGCGCTTGGCCTGAGACATGATCAGCCAAAACACCACAATTACTATCGTGTCGATGCCCTTTTTGCGCCGAGGCTTTTAATCAGGCTAAATGCCAATAGTCGCATTCAGACTCGCAAGAACCGCGCCATCCGCAGCTCGTATGATCCATCATACCTCGCTAAAAGCTGGTCCATCTGTCGGTAGTTCTCCTGACAATCATCCCCCACGCCACGTTCCCTAAGATGAACCAAGACGTTTCCAACTACACTACCACCTTTCGCGTAACGCAACCTCGCCGCGTAAAGCGCAACCGGCAAACAGTGTCATGCTGCAGTTGCCGATCACGGAAACTAAAGTGCGACAGACAGCAGCCTTGCGGAGCTTGCCGGAAACGGGGTGAAGAAGATGCCTGCCGATTTGGACCGGCGCCAAAACGCCCCCATTCATCTGCCGGAAAAGACGAGGCCCAGAAGGAATTGAGGCATATGAAGCTTGTTCTTGAGGCCTTGATTGAGAAGTCCGGAAGCGGAAGTGGAAGTGATGTCTCGCACAGCCACCTGGCCGAGAGCATCAACCGCATGCAGAGAGCTCTCGATGTGGACGAAACCGCTGTATCTGCTGAACCCGTAGGCGCGCATGATGACACAGACGTAGTGTTTGGGTCATTATCACCTACAACCCTCCCCGAGATTCGCAAGCTGTTGCCAAATCGACAAGTCACGAACGGCATGATCGCTGCGTATTTCAACGCCCGATATCTGACTGTCCCGTTTATCCATACTCACCAGTTCAGGAGGCAGTACGACCTGTTCTGGGAGTCTCCGGATTCTGCGAATTTCCTGTGGGTCAGCATACTGTTTTCCATCCTGGCGATCGGAGCTGTTGTGACGAATGCCAAGGGGACCAACCCCATTGCGGTTGACCCTTCGGCATACCTGAACATGTCAGCGAGATGTCTGTTGGCAGGCCAATACCTCGAGGCTGAAGATTTCTCGGCCGAGGCCCTGGTCATGTATTCGCACTCGAGATTCACAATACGGGGAAGCAAAGACGTTGTTCTACACTCTTTATGCGGCTTGACTGTCCGGCTGGCTCAGCTGCGAGGCTATCATCGCGTCCCGTCTGATCTCTCTCTTTCGCTCACACCGTTTCAAGCTGAGATGAGAAGACGGGTATGGTTTGTGATTCAGTTATACGACATTCTCTGCGCTTTTGGGCGAGGATTGACGTCTCTTATCCACGAGGATAACTGTCATACTGGCCATCCGACCAATGTCACCGATGATGACTTTGACGAGGACAGCACATTTCTATCCCCTCGGCCGCTTACGGACCCTCAAAGCATGGCCGCATGCGTGTACCAGTCCATGTTATTGCCGATTCTCCGACGCATCATCCGCCATGCTCTTGGACTCAAGACTTGCACTTACCCAGATGCAATGCTCCTCGGCCATGAGCTGGAAACTTGGTACGCGTCAATACCAGCGTGTCTACGCGTACGCTCGATTCGGAGCACCGCGTTTACCGATCCAAGCCATACCGTCATGAATAGGATCATGCTGGAGCTTCTGTACTCGATGGGTAACAGCATACTCTATCGGCCGTTTCTCGATTTTACAAAGCCCCAAGACCGGCTGTCCCAAATGTCCCTGGCTATCTGCCGAAACATGGCGATGAGGGGCGTGAGGGCGTACATCGACGTAGATCGAGAGCTGCAAAGAGGAGGGCGGCTGCACGAAGACCGCTACATTGCATCAAACTTGTCGAGCAACGACCTTATGGTTTCGACGATTCTAGCGCCTCTTGAATTCGCCGACTGTCCAGATCTGCCGTGAGTTGGGCCCTGCCCTTCAAGTCATGAGTGCTAATTGTTGTCAAGTGCACAGGATAGTAGCAACGTCAAAGGCATGCTGGAGACGGCATGTCAGATGTGGTCTGCTAGAGCAGCGACCTCTATGCATGCGTCCGAGGCCTCGAGAGTTCTTCGAGTGATTTCGGGCCAGATTCAAATCGCCAAACACTGGGTGATTGAGATTCCCTACGATATCCCGAATTTCTATCGTGTAGAGGACACGAGGAATGAGAACGAAGCCCAATTGGTATCACAGTATGAGGAAAATGAGGGAGAGCCATTGGAGGCGCTGGCGCTGAGCGTCTCAGAGGCTCCACCATTTGAAGCGCTGTTAGCAGAGGACATCGACTGGGTCTGTCAAAGTCTTGATATCTTCCGTCTCTATACTAACAACAAGTAGGACTCTATCGATAATTATCTCCGCTACGACCTTTCAAATGAAACGACATCAGATCATTTGTTTCCCAATTAACTCATGCGTGCGACCGTAACTTACATGCGGCCGAGAGGATCCCTGACCCTCCGGACATGTCGGATGTAAGCCTTGCCTTTTTAGGAAACGAGAAGCTCCGAAGCCCCGACAGATGGATCACCAACCTTCCGACCTGTGATCAAGGACGTGTTATGGGAGGAATATGTGCCATGACTGGATGTTTTGTACGAGAGAGATGGAAATATTTGCAAGTATATAAAGGGCTCAGGGCCCAGTGGACCTGTGACTCGACACACCAACAAGGCAAGGCACGACAACATCTACACACCCATTCAAACCATTCATCTCTTCATTCTTACGAATATGGCTGCTCAGGAGGCTATCCCGGAGACAACAAAGTCCCTCATTGTCCCTGCGTTCAACGAGCCTCTCGTCTTGGAGCAGTCTCCGACTCCAACCACGACAGCCCCAGGAACCGCCTTGGTACGTGTTCTTAGCACTTCAGTTCGACCTCACAACCGCAATGGCTTTGCAGGAAAGGGCTTTCTTTCCTTCCCTCTCCCCTTTGCCCCCGGCGACACTGCCGTGGCCCGCGTTCTCTCTGTCGGACCTGATGCTGTCGCTGTGAAGCCAGGTCAACTTGTCTTCATCAATGGCTTCGTCGCTGCTAGAGATGATCCTGAAGGAACAAGGATCTTGATCGGCCTTCATGACGGCGGTGGCAAGGAGAGAGATGCCAAGATTTTTGGACTGTACAAGGGTCTTTGGAGAGAGACTGCGACTGTGCCAATTGAGAACTGCTTGGTCCTCAACGAGGCCGTCCTGAGAGACCAGATGAGTTACTCTTACACCGACTTGAACTACATCCAGCGTCTAGCTGTTGCATATGGCGGCATCAGTGCTGCTAATCTCCGTACTGGGGAGACCGTCATTGTCGCACCGGCTACTGGTCACTTCTCCGGTGCTGTCGCCGAGCTCGCTGCCCAGCTTGGCTGCCGAGTGATTGCACTCTCGCGCTCAGCTCCCAAGCTGGAGCCTCTTACAAGCCGCTACCCTCGTATCACCGCCCTTGAGCTCACTGGCGATACCGAAAAAGACCTCGCGGCAATCCGAGAACTTTGCCCTGAGGGCGCGGACGCGTGCATCGACATCTCGCCCCCGCAAGCCACTGCATCCCCGCACCATCTCTCCGTCTCCCTTGAATCGCTGCGACCCTTTGGCCGCGCCGTCTTCCTTGGTGCCATGCTGGGTGTTGGCGTCAACTACATGAGCCTGATGACCCGCAACATCACCATCAGGGGCCAGTTCATGTACACTAGGGCGGAGCTGGTCTCACTCATCAAGTTGATCGAGACTGGGGTCTTGAAACTTGGCAAGGGTGCCGGACATGAGACTGTGGGCGGTGGGTTCGCGCTTGAGGATTGGGACAAGGCTCTCGTTGTTGCGGAGGGGGCTACGGCATGGGGTCAGCAGGTCGTGTTCACTCCCTAGAGGAAGGGCGATAGAGTTTAGCATCATTACTGCCACTGCTGTGTAATGAGTCTGTGTAGATAGAGTGACATCGAGGCAGAGTCAAGATAGTATCCAACCAATCTCGATAGTCTCCCACGCTTGGCACCGATCTAAGAGTCGTCATCTCAAAGTGGAATGCTTTCTTTGACGGTTTCGAGGCTGGTAGTCATGTGAATCGCGGAGTCGGGCACCTCCCTTGAAGTATTCGCCATGTGAGATATCTCATCTGTGATGGATGTAACACGAATCTGGGCGCTATCCCACAAAAGGCATGAGGGAAATTTGCCGGCATCGAATAGGATGTGCGCCGAAACTAATGTCAACTGCCGGCTTTCCATGTGGCTGGGACCTCAGTGAGACTAGCCGGGTCTTTTTGGTGTCTTTTGAGAGCTCAAATGAAAGAGATGTCACGTTCCTTGGAGGGATTCGCTCAGTGAGGGATTATCAAGGGTGACATGCCCTTGGCGGTTGATTCGACCATGTACGTCACGGAGCAATTCTGAGGCCAAAAAACATACCGACTTGACCAAATAGCAAAAGTTGTCTTGAATCATTGGAAGGAACGAGTAATGACACGAGGTTCGAGAGGGAGGCAAGCCTTGGCATGCAGGTACGATGTCACCAAGCGGGAGAAGCCGAGTCATCCAGTGCCTCCCTTTTCTCATTTTGGTATCCCGTTGTCTAACGAGCCTGTAACAAGTCTTGGCAATCTGGAATGAGATTGACCTCTAGATCGTAAAGTAATGGATTGGGTCTTTGAAAGGGGGGTTGCGCCCGCTCCGCTCGTTGGGTGAGACATTCGAGTTCCAGGGAGGACATCCGCCATTTGCCGGTTGAAGATGTCATTCGTGGAATGATTGCTGGGATTCAACTCTTTTAGATCATCGATGTGAGTCTCACGCTAGACACGGTGAATATTCGTTTCTACCCCTGAAGTCTTGGTAGAAAACTGCCCAGTCCCGCAGGTGCTTTTCGGAAACTGAACCGAGTAGACCAGGCAACTTTCCACATTGGACACGGGTCTGCCCGAGCCTTGATCATGCAGTCCGCCGGTATTTTGACCCTGTGGGCGACCCTTGTCCACCAGTGCCTCGGTTTCAGCGTCTCGACGAGTAATGATGCCAATACGCTGGCCAATGCCATCTTTTCAGGCCCGGGCATCACGATCCTCCAGGCCTCGTTCAGTGGAGCTTCAGTCAGCTCTGGGACCTTCGCGGATGGACCTTTTGGAATCGGCAGCGGTGGGATATTGACGTCGGGAGCGGCAGTGGGTGCCCTCCCAGGCGGAGACCACTACGTCAATAACGGGGCACCGGGCTCGGGCACATACTGCGGCCCCAACACGTTCAACGCGGCCATCTTGACGGTGGATATCTTCCTTAATCCTACGTATAGTGGGATTGAGTTCGAATACATCTTGGCCTCAGAAGAAGAGGGAGGGTAGGTGGACTTGGCTTAGCTTACTACGGGCCATTGCTAACTAACAATGCGATAGATCTGCTGACCCAATCGGCATCTTCATCGGTGGTACACAATACGCTATAGATGGCAACGGCAACCGAATGACAGCAGTATCTGCATGGCTAGCTCAGCCGATCGCCATCGTGCCTCCAGACAGTGTCACCTCGTACCCTGGCTCGTCACCACCAATTTTACTGGCGGTTCCATTGAGTGGGGCTCAGACAGTTATCATAGCCATCTGCGACCAGAGCGATTCGGAATGGGATTCTGGCCTCTTGGTCAAGGCTGGAGGCTGCACGGACTGTGACCCTGACTTCCGACTTGCCTATGTCACGACCACCACCACCACCACAACGACAGGGACATCGACCATCAAGGCGTCTGGGACTGTTTCAGGGACCATCATCATCTCTGTTCTTGCAGAGACAACTACTGCTGAAGAGACAACCACCACCACAGCAGCTGAGACCACCACAACCGCTGAGACGACAACTGCGGAAACGACGACGACCACCGAGATGACGACGACGACAATGGAAACGACAACCACCACTGCGGAAACCACCACAGAGGAGACGACAACGACTAATGCCGAGACAACTACGACTGAAGAAACGACAACTACGGCTGAAACAACCACTGAAACTACCACGTCGGAGGAGCCAACAACCACGACCACCGAGGCGACAACTACAGCTGAAGAGCCAACGACTACGACCGAAGTCGTAAGCACAACGGAAGAAAGCTCAACGACTATCGAGACTACTACCGAGACGACTACCTCAGTTGGTACCACCACCGAGATCTCTACTGAGCCGACCACAACAGAGACGACTACGCAATTGCCTACTACGAGTGATGAGACTACGAGCACAGAAGAGTCGACTACTGAGACCACTTTGGCTCAGTCGACGGAAACAACTACAGGTTTGACTACCCAGCCTACCACAAGCACTGAGCCTCCTACCACAAGCTCCGAGTTGTTGAGTACGACTCTCGAAAGCACTGAACCATCAACTACAATCATTCAATCATCCACATCCATTCAGTCATCTACATTCATTCAGTCATCTACATCCCTTCAATCGTCTGCAGTCTGGAGTAACCAGTCATCAGATACCACCTCACAATTTTCTACCACATCTATTGAACCAACGTCTATAACCCCCGACTCGTCCTCAATCTTGAGCAGCGAGTCATCATATACAACCACCCAAGAACCAACCCTTGAAACCACCACCACCACCACCACCATACAGACATCATCCATTATTCTTCAGTCGTCCACAGACGAGCCATCATCAACAGAAACCCTCTCATCCACCAACGCTCAACTCCCAACGGTCATAAGTGTGGAATCATCCACAACTGAGAGCACCCAGCCTCTACCGACCACAAGCACTGAAAAATCCCCAACCACGAGCACTCAACTTCTGCCCGTAATGAGTACTGAAACATCATCCACCATAGGCATCGAACAGTCGACCAGCGAAGTAATTCCGCCCGAATCTTCGTCCCTGGAGCCTTCGATCCCGACATTGGAGCCTACTACTTCAGACTCTATGTTCACTGCGTTGCCGACCCCTGCTCCGCCGTCCCTGAGCGCCACCTCGACCGAACCAATCGAGCCATCATCTGCTGAAGAGACGACAAGTCTGGAACCCTCGGTCTCAGCTTCCGTGACTACAACCGCTCCTCTGGCCCCTTCAGTCTCTACACCTTCGGAAACCTCCACAGAAGTAGCCGCTGCTTCCAACCTGCCAACCATCAAGGAGTACCGATTCATCGGCTGTCTCGGCTCTCGACAAGGCTATCCTACCTTTGTAGAGCTGCTGACTGATCCAGAAATGACAACTGCGCGGTGTATTGACCTGGCGGCAGGCAGAAAATATGTCGGCCTCTACTTCCGGTATGTTGAAGCCAACCTACCTACTTGATAGTTGACTGCTAACGATCTACAGGTCATGCTACGTCGCAGACGAACTGACCGACGCGGGTCTTGTACAGAATGGACAGTGCGATCTTCCATGCCCCGGAGACCCTGGTCTTTTCTGCGGTGGCAATGTCTTCTCCAACCGACGCCGTGCCGTTTCTGCAGACAGACTTTTGACTCTCTATGGGCTTGCCCGAGCCCTGGACAGTTCTTCAATTGAAGCGATACCCTCGACTTCAGAACCACTCATTCCAAGTTCCCTTGCACCAAGCTTATCTCCAACTTCTACCGTTGACATCGTTCCTAGCCTCAGTCCTTCCATCGACATTCCTTCTTCCATTGAAATCCCTTCTAGCATCCTTCCTTCAGACGAAACTTCAGCAAACAACTTGCCCATTCCCTTTCCTACTCAAGGCCCATCCCCTCCTAAGGGTTACACTTTCAACGTCACTCAGACGGTCGAGGCCACATATGCAGCTACTGTGACGACAGTCGTTTACCAAACAATTAATCCACAAGACCCCGAGTACTTGACCGTTACTGAGGTTGTCGTAACTTTGGGATACTACCCATGCGGCCGCTGCGCAGTTCAACCCATACCACCAGTGGAGATGACGACGATTGTTCAGCCGTGCATGGCTTGTGGCTGGCAGGGCGCGAACAGCGTCACCCTCAAAATCCCCAAGGCTGCTTGTACTCCATCTGCAGGAGTTGAAAGGCCGTACCAACCAGGCGCATGGCCTCGTCCGGTACCTCACAAGGCCGCGGATCGTGTGCTTTGGGGTCCTGAAGCCAAGGCTACAGAACCAGCAAGCCATCCAAGACCGGACCATGGAATACGTCCCGGAAACCAGTACTCCCCACCTGCAGGAAACGATGGTTTTCCGGCTGAGCATGACCAGCCGAGGCCGACTCGGCCTTACCAAGCCCCCAGACCACCAGCCCAACAGCAACCCGCCCAACAACAACCCGCTCAACAGCAACCCGCCATGCCGAAGAAGCCAGCCCAAGATGTCCCCTTGCCACCTCCACTTCCAGTCAAAGCTGAGCCTGTGAACCCACAGGCCCCCGCAGATTCAGAGCCGACTCGGCCAGAGGATTACGTGTGGGATGACCAAGACCAAGATAACTCTCCGCAACCTCCTGCAATCAACACCCATGGAGCTTCGGCTCCAGACTATGGCAAGCCTGTGGGTGGATCACACGATTCAAATCTTCCTGCTGAAAACAACCCTTGGGAACCTCCAACTGAGCCGATAGTTGTGGTTGCGAAGGGCGCAGTGAATGGAATCAACGGGTTCATGATGGCTGTGGTGGCACTACTCGTTACCTTCTATTAGTATATGTTGAATAATTGATTTAATGAGTAATTTGGATAATGGTAGCGTATAATTAATGACCCGGAATTATCTAGAGGGATTTTGTTTACCAACTAATTTTCGTTTTTATTCATGACCAGCATTAATTAGCCCCTGAAACCATGTGTCTGATGATCTAGCATAGAGTATTATGCGACTCCTGAAGGTTACTATCCCTAAATATTGTAGCTTATGTTCTATTTATTTTATGAAAACTTCTCGCGGAGTGTAAAGCACATCGTCCGACAAAGAGCACCCGGTTTCAATGTAGTCTTTAAGATAAACGCAGTACCTATATCCGAGCCCAAGACGCATTCTTTCTTCTTATCCCTCTATACGTTTTTCCTTCTGGGCCATGCCTGTCCTTTCCGTTATCTCTATTCTCTTGTCCATCAAGCATCATGCTTGTGTACCCGTGCCATACCCACCATTCGCATCAGATAGAAGTCGTTCCCTCTCATGGTCCGCCTCCATCTCTATCTTTTGATCAACAAACACTCTACCCCTGACAGCAACGAAGATGGTCAGAGTCAGGCCAATAACCGCTCCAAGACCTCCCAAGGTAGCGTTGATAGGGACAGGGTTCCCATCTAGGGGTCCGTGTGTAAGGGCATCAAGCCCAGACTGCGCAAAGTTCACAAGTCCAGAGAGACAAGTGATGGTTCCGTATATGCGTCCAAACGTGGCGAACCCGAAAACTTTTGTAGCGTAATCGCTGGACAGCAGGTCAGCAAGCGTAGATAGGTTAATGGTGAAGGGTTTACTTACGAGATAGCAGAGTAATACAGAGGCCGAAAGATGACAAATACAACGACGGTAGCATATCCAGCCCAGAGAAATGACAAACAGTTGAGAACTCCAATAACAATGATGAAGATGGTCAGCACTCCGAAGGTGGAGGGCACGCTCAGATTGTTGAGCAGCAAGCCGATGAACGGAGTCGAGGCAACACCACCTAGAGGTAGAGCCACATCAAAGAAGTCGTTGATCCGCTCTGCCCTGACGTCCGATCCCAGCATATACCTGTATTGTGCCCTGATGCTGGCAATGAAGTAGTTCATTCTGAGCATCTGCAGCACAGTCAACAACAGGATGAGAATGAACCAAGGCGTTAACATCTGCCGATGAGCCGGGACACCGTGAAGGACTCCCCAAACACCGCTTGTTTCGTTCCTCCCCTCTTCAATCTTGATACGCTCCTCTCGTTCTTCACTGTCGCCCGCGAGCTCCTCGATCTTTTCAAGCTTTGCCACACGTCTATCGGCACGAGCACTTCGCACTCGAGTCAATTCGGCAGTGTCTGAAATGTCTTCGTCCGAAGCATGAGCATCACGAGCGCGATCCTGCACTTGCTCAATCTTCTTCTCCAGCTCCGGCAATGAGTGATATGCGTGTGAGGGCATCCAAAGTAGCTCAGCTACAAAGATCAAGACGGGAATAGCAATGTATCCAAAGAAGAACTTTCCAAGAGAGAAACTTCCACCGGAGGCCTCATAAGCCATCCGGTAGAAGAGAAAGACTGCCGCAGACGCATCAAAGGCTCCAGTGACGAGGGCGACAATCAGGCCCGAGTTCTTGGGGAAGGCATTGGCGAGTTGGAAGCTGGAGACAAATAGAAACGTTCCTCCAACTGCAAGAAATACGTTTCCTAGGAGATAGCCGTCGAATTTGGGGATCGCAAAGGATGAGCCCATCAGAAGGGCTCCGGCAATGAGGAAGAGACTGGATACTATCCAGCATGTGCGACGTCCATAACGGTCGAGGACAGCGCCGGCAAACAGAGACGAGACGTTTGCAGAGATGGATGCAGATATGAAAAACAGGTTTAAGCGCATGTCTTGCTCGGCGCAGGGAACATTAAGACTTGGCTCATGGCCTAGGCGCGACGTGTTGACCTGACAGAGCTCTTGGTATACACCTTCAGCGATCAAGATTGGCTTGAGAGCGGCAAAGCCAAACACGATGCCGGATGCAAGCCAGCACGCTATCACGGCGGTTGCAACTTGGACTAGAACATTGTTAGCAATATTTTAGCTGGGTCGAGCCTCTACATGTACTTACCGCATCGCTTAACATCCGAGACCTTGTAGGCCGCGATATGAGGCTCATCCTGCGTGATTTCGACCGGGGCAAAGCTTAGCCGTCGCCATTCTGACCTGTTGGTATCGTCTCCGATCCCTGGGCTTAGAATGTCCGGCGCGCCAAAAGGAGCTTGGAAACTTGGTGATGCGGGACATTCATAATTGGGATTGGCAGGGCCTTCGTAGTCGAACCCTTCAACTTGAGTGACGTGCTGGGCAAGAGACATTCGCAGCGAACAAGAAAGGAAGAAGAATACGAGATAATACGGCAACGAACTGTGATGATACGAATTTAGAAGAGAAAGATGGAGGCGAGTTTTTCTTGTTCTAATATGTTATCACGCTGACTGTCGTTCCCTGACTCGCGACAAGGTGACGTCAACGAAGCTTCATCGTCACACCCGTCGACAGGCCATAAATACCCTAGGGATGAAGATCAAACGCCGTCAGATGACCTTGTGAATCAGGTCACAACCGAGGGTATTCGTTGCCGTTAAAATGGGGCCTCAGGCATTTCCTCAGTGACCCGATGCACGTTGGGTGAGATGGAAACTTCTTGAAACTTCGCCACTTGGCCAAGCGAGCGGGGGATGCTACCTACCCTTGAGCGCCAGGGAGATAACAACAGGGAATGCAATGGATCGAAACCACGATGAATAATGGAATCAGAAAAGAATATTCTAGTTTTGGTATACAGTTTATGGCCCGGAGGAAACTCCGGAACAAGACGTGTCACTGGTGTTCACCGCCAAGAACCGTTTCGAGGTGCAATCTGGCGGTGTATCATGAATTCAACGTGCCTCGCTGTTTTTTAGGTCGCTCAGTCAAAAGACCCGACCCATTGAAGACAAAGGTATTACAGGGCGGTCGCACTCAGACACCTTGGTTCAACTCTAGGGTACACAAGGATCTAGATCGTGAGTTGGCAACGTGTTTGACGGCATTGGGCGAAACGAATGGTGTCATCGAACCATAGATGATCGTATTATTTCTCGACTTAACAGTGCTACTCTCGCACAGCAGGTTTAAACACTATGTATACCTAAACTCATCGAGAAGGCTGGGCTCTTTCTGTCGTCATTTGAGGCACTAACAACAATCCTCGGAATGGAGAGTTTAACCTGCTGGCTGAAAACTGGGTTGATCAATAATGGCGAGTATTTGAGTCTTTTTCTGAGATTCATGTCTTCATCTTTGCATGCCTATAATGAGAAAAGATGACTATTTATTGGGTGTTCATGAAGCAGCCTCTGGCTCCTCTTATCGCAACCTCTTATCGGAACAATCCGAACCTGGTTATCGGACAGAACTGATTGGCTCGGGAATGGCTCGCAATGTGAGGCGAACGAGATGATAACACGTGGAGTCAGGGGTTTTTTGACTGGACGGTTCATCTCATGTTGCATCCTGATCTCCACTTGGCATGCAGGGAGGCAACTTTGTTGGCAATGGCCTCACGGGTTCGAAGCCTTTGAAGTATGATTGAAGTTGTGAGCATACATAGTATGTCTGGCTGAGAGTTGGGTGTATCGAGTCTCGTGGATATATTCAGAGTCGAGGATGGCAGGTCCATTGTCCAAGATAGAGAAACGGTGGCTGCTCTGTGGCTTTGAAGCTGCACTAACGGAGATTCTAACCACAAACAAATCTGACGTCAAGAGCCACAGTTAAGCGAAGATCCCGAGATAACAGATCAGCCACAGAAAGCCATTGTCTTTTTCTGCCCAGGAGAGAGCATGGCAATAAACAAGAGCATCTTTGAAGACAGCGAGCTGCCTAGATCCAAGTGTTCAAGCTCCATCAACAAACACGGGCTCAGAAGCGTGATACAAGAGCCAGACAAGACTTGCTTTGTTGAGCAACCTTATCACAGCAACGCCTTCGTGACGCATCAGACCTGACTAAACCGTACTCAGAATCAGCCTCTGAATCACTGCGTCTTGTTTCTGCCACAGTGATAGGCTGAAGCCACAATGGGTTACGGCGACACAACTTTGCCTTCACCCAACTAACCGAATCGGACTCAGGGCCCCGGTGGTCCAGACCTTCGTTTCTGAGGCTAGCGAGTGTTGAGCAGACCCTCGAAATTCTTCCTTTTTTTCCCCCGTCTTTTTCATTTTCCCATATTTTGTCCTCCCTCCCAAATCGAAATCCGCGCCAATGAAGGTCCAACAGATCCTAGTCCCCAAGACAGCTCCGAGGAGTAAGCTCAGACCCTCGAATACCTTCGACTCGGCCTTTTACATCCACCCTCACCTTGCCCCGGATCAGGATCCCTGCAAGGGTCGACTGCTCCGTGCTTCGGCCGCCGTCCGGGAGGGCACGGTTCTCCTCATTGACACACCCTATGCTATCGTGCCTTCAGTGAATTCCGACAAGGAACATCTCATTTGCAGCAATCTTTCGTGCTCGCGACGTGTGCCCCGGGACGGACATGGTGTCCAGTGTCACCGGAATTGCTTCGAGGATGTTGTGTGGTGCAATACTTCCTGTCGAGCTGCCGACCACGTTCGACATGGCTTCGAGTGCCTGTGGCTCAAGGAGAAGGGCGAACTCATCCGTGACCGAGAGGGCCAGTACAATTTCGTTACCGTCTGGCATGTTGTGCGTCTGCTTGCTACATGGAACATGGAACTGAAGAACGGAGCTTCCATGTCTCGCAATCGATATCCCAGGGACGATGAATTCAGTCGTGGCTGGAAAGCTGTCGAGATGTGCTGCTCATACCTCGACTCGTGGCCAGAGTCGCAGATTAACCACTGGAAGAGACTGGCCGAGGAGTATCTAAGTGATGCATCAGTGCTGCCGTGTGTTTTGAGCCCCGATGAGATGCTGTCGCTCATTTGTAAGGAGGAGACCAACACCTTTGGGCTCTACCCAAAGGTCACAGGCCCTCTGTACATGATTGATCGTCCTACTGCGAGAGGAGATTCGTATGGGTTGAGCTTGTACCCTAGGGCTGCAATGTTCAACCACTCATGTCTACCTAATGTGAGTTTTCTTCCTTCACCTTATCCATACACCGGAACTAACAATCTTGTAGGTCACACACAAGCCTGATGCCCAAGGACGAATGGTATACACCGCAGCGCGTGATATTGCCAAGGGTGAAGAGTGCATGATCACCTACTTTGACCTCACGGCGCATGAGGACGTTGCAAGTCGACAGAAGCATGTGCAAGAACAGTTCCAGTTCAAATGCACCTGTGAGAGGTGTTTGGGTGAAGAGGCCGAGGAAAATTTGGAAAACATGGATTGTTTACCTGTTGGATTTTGAACTGGAAACGTAGGAGGATGATCGGCTGCCAAAGTCATGGAAAGTCAGGGAGCATAGGCATTTGTCAGACTAGTCTCTTAGCGAGGTCGTCAAATCAAGTATTCTACAAGTATTCTAGATACACCTAGACCTCAAGAGGCTGGTGCAATTTCAATGATTACAGCCATGCAAAGCTGACATGCATCGTAGCTTGCCATGGTTTGCGGATCGCCGGCCCGTTCTCCCCTGGGCATGCACACCCTGGGAACCAAGGTACCGCCGCAACGGTATTGGTAATTAAAGTTCCCCAGACGTTGCTCAAGAGCCGGGCTAATCGATGCAAGGAACTTGCTCCCCCTGAGTTGACGCACCACTTCCTGCATACAGGGATCGGACCCCTCGATCAGACAGATAAGAAAGAGTTCATGTGTGCTAATGCAGGGTCTGGGACTAGTAAGCGAAAGGGGTGAGATACTAGAGTCAATTTGTCAACTTTGTACTGCAATCTAATGTGACTGTAAGGGATAGATTCGCGTCTAGTCGATGAGTAGTGAGTGGGTGACGCAAGAGGCCTTGTAGGCGAAGCAGCTTTAGTGTAACGGTATGAAGGTAGCAAGGTTCAAGTTCCGGCACGAAGAGGCATAAAGTAAATATGAATGATTGTATAATCTAATTTACACGAAACAGGCTTCTATGTGCTTGTTGTGAAATCCTCCTAACGATTAGAATGCCTACTTGCGGCAAAGACGACCCGTCTGCTTGGTCACGTAGGCCTCCTGGCCAGTAATATACCAATCCTCACTACCAACAGCGGTAGGAGCGTAAAACACACCATAGGGGTCAATCTGCTGCTTCAGCTTGTACAGGGCAGGGTAGTTGGAACCAAAGAAGGACTGTCCAAAGTCAGGGTCCATCACGTCTCCCTCGTTGCCGTAGCCACCGCCACCAGGAGTGACGGCCTTGAGGCGCTCCATGACATCGTGGGTGAGCTTGTTGTTCACATCAGCAACCTCTTGCTCAGAAGAGTCGGCTGTCCAGGACAGGCCGGTGATGACAAACATGTTGGCATCGCGCCAGGCAGGGTTAGCCGAGTTGGAGGGAGTGCCCTTGGGGGCAGCAGCGTTGATGTTGTAGATAATCAGGATGGCACCCTCAGATCCGATGCCCTTGAGAGTCGAGATGGTCTTGTTCAACAACTTGGGATCCTCCCAGTTCTTGCGGGGGATCAGACGAGAGCCTGTACGAACGTAGGGGTTGCCGACGCTCTCAGCAGGGAAATGTGTTCGCCAAGCGGGCAAGAAGCGGTTATGCTCAAAGAAAGTGGGCTTGGGATCGACACCAAGAGCCTTCCATTCTTCCAGAAGAGGTGTAACCATCTTCTTGAAGTCGGCAAGGGGCATGCCAGGCACCATCCAGGGGTTCATGGTCCAGAGGTAGTTGCCGGTGCCGATAGGGAAGAGAAAGCTGTATCCATAGCTCTTCTTGTCCGAGTACTCGGGGAAGCGACGCCAGTAGACGTCAAGAGCCTTCCAAAGAGCCTCTTCAGAGATACCGGCGTCCTTGGTGGTGACGCTCCAGGTCATGCCCGAGAAGCTCATCTTGGGGTAGACCCTGACGGTCATAGAGACGGCCACACCCCAGGTAGCAGGGCCACCACCTCGAACAGCCCAGAAGAGATCAGTGTTCTGCTTCTCGTCGGCTGTCACGAAGCGACCATCAGGAGTGACGATGTCGACGCTTAGGACTTGGTCAGCGCCAAGACCGGCGATGGGACTCAAAGGGGAGTGACCACCACCAGGGGTGTAGCCACCAGTCACACCGACATCCTAGCGATCCTTGTTAGCACCATGAACCTGGTTCGTATCAAAAGGTTGCTACTTACCCGACATTCTCCACCAACGGCAGAATAACCCTCTCGGTCAGCAGCCTCATACAGATCCTTGACCTGAATGCCAGCACCAAGCTTGAACGCCGGGCCAGTGTAGCTGCTCGCACCGCGATAGTTCTTTGTGAACTTGATGTCCTTGAGGTTATGAGTCCAGATAGACAGGGCACCGGCACCGGTGCTCTTGCCAAGGAAGTCATGACCTGTGTTGTGGATGATGAGACGAATGTTGAGGTTGCGGGCAAAGTTCACAGCAAGCTGGATCTGGGCAACGTTGGAGGCCTTGACGGAATACAAGGGGAAACCACCGAGAGTGCATTGGCCGCCCTCAGCTGCGTTAGCAGGCTCACAAGTCGCGCCCTCATAGAGGGGGGACATGACAGAGGTTGGGTCACTGATGCTGCGAGGTGTTAGCAGATGCCATCGAGACTTGGTGGAGCGAACTTACTGGGTGGTCGAGTTGGACCAGTTATCCAAAAGAAACTTGCACTTGGCCTCATCGTAATGCTCTCCCTTGTAACAAGCAGAGCCAAGAGGGACAGTATCAATCAATGCACCTCCAGTGAGGAGATCAAAGACCTTCCAGATGAGCTTGCCAGGGAAGAGCTTGTCACCTGGGAAGGTCTTGCACTTGGGGGCATCGGCAGCAGACCGCTTAGACTTTGTGGTTTCAAAGTAAAAGGCGTCGATGCTGCTCAGCTCCAGGTCAGTGAGGTTGGCCAGCACGGCATCAGTAAGCTGAGGAGTCTCCTCGACAAACGAGTACCTCGAGGACGCAGCCGCGGGCTTGGACCAGGCAGGGGCGACATTAGACTCGTCAGCAGCTATGACATGTTTCAGATTAGCGATGGTTCATCACGAGGATGTGACAGTTTGATCTGCACGTACTGACAGCCTCGCCGTCGACATTGATGGTCTGGCCGAGGGCGGCAGGAAGAACAGCCGCAGCGAGCAGCCACGAAAGTCGGGAGGCCTGCATCTTCGTATTCTCTATGCGAGGCAGAGAGATTGGGGGTGTGCAAGATGGGGATCACGATTCGCCCGCCAAGAGAAGAGAGGGATGAGGAGAAGAGGAAAGATCGTCTACAACCACATGGCTCGCCATGCAGTCTATATATTTAGCACTCTTCTTGAAACCCCCGACGTAACCTTGCAGACGCTCAGGTTGAAATCTCGCTTGTTGGTCGTCGTCTGCCTACGACGCATTAGGTAGGATTCATCTCTTGCCTGTCCGGTTCCTGCGGGATAACGACTCAGGGGCTCAGATCCATGCTGGATGCAGGATGACAGCTGGCCAAGGAAGCGGAATTAAAGGTGGCATCGGGATTACAGAATCCCGTCGACCTTTTGCAGCTGGACAGGACACGCAGCTTTGGACGCGCCATTTCCTCATGCACTTTCGGGACCGCACGAAGGATCTACAGGTGGAGTGCATCGTCTTGGCTTAGATCCCCCTCCGAGTTACAAGGTTAATCCAAGTCCACTTGCCGCGTGCGGAGCGGACAGCGAATGCTACGTAGCAGCTTTGACAGGGCGGGAAGGGCATCAATTGGAGCGGGAAGAGAGCGATCGGATCAACTGCGATGCTGGGACATTTGTACCGACAAACTTTGTTACCGTCGGACGTGCTGTCAAGCGAGAAACTTTATCAAGGCCCTCGACTGGCTTAGTGAGTGATATTGCCAACCCAGGAGGAGCAGTGATCCGCGGGAGAGTTCTCTAGCTGAGACGGCACAGCCCATCGACAGGGAGGGAAGCCGGTGGTCAAGGCTGACGGCATTCTCCCGGTTTATTGGCCCCTCACCCCCGGCAGAGTGTCTTGGAATTCCGGGGTAGCGAGCAAGATCTCGTAAGCTCATTGGCATGGGTTTGGGACCGGCGTATCAACCCCCCGAAGGTGCATGTGCGGACGGTTTCCCCGACCAAGGGTCAAGGCGAAAAATCGCGCTGATGTAGATCTTGGCTGTTGAGGGAAAGCCCGGGAGCCGTAGCGCAAAGTCTGTTTTGAAGACGTCAACCGAGGGATCCGCCAGCAAGAAGAAGAAGGACAGGGAACCCTTTTTCAACGACGGTTTGTGATTCTAGATGAATACGACTTGAGATCTAGAGTAGGATTTCTAATCAAGTGGCATTGTTGATCATGGACTGTTGGCTCGAGCAGCTGTCAGCCAGCCACCATCATCAAGAGGCGCTCGGTTGACTGGCTGACACCTTCGCTTGGGCCTCGATGAGGCTTGCAACGTCCTGATCATCCAATCCCTTCCCCATTCGACAATGAACAATCTCGTGCTGCACCTGCTAAAGCATGGCAGACGCCATTTATGCAATGGCTGGGTTCAAAACGTTCTGTGGCGTGAAGACCCCGGCTCTTGTTGAAGGATGCCGCCATTCTGATCCATCGTGACTGGCTGGCATCCACCGGGACTTGTGCGAATTGACTTTATTCTAGAACCGGAAGGCTGCTGAAGGGACTCGAGAAGCCCCGGTGATCACTTGCCCCTTCAGTGGCAAGCGTGCTCCCAGGAACCGGGAACGTAGGAGAAGATGGTTGCTCAGCTGTCGGCCGCCCGTGGTTCATTAGGCAGCATCCACGAGGGAATGCCACATGGCGGGCGATTCCCCCTTCCCATGAACTCTGTTGCTTTTTTTCCCCCTCAGAGTTCGACGAGAAACCTGTCAGACTGCAGGTTCCTGATCTGCTCGCGTGGACTCGGCAACTTCCAGCCCCTGATCATTGTTGCCTTTACATAAGACTTGACTGGATCCCGAGGGATCCATCCGTTTACATTACCTGCATCTCTTTCACGCTTCCGGATCATCGGTGTCCCCCCCGGCACTGGACGACGATCGCTCGGCAAGCTGTCCCCTTGGGCCGCTCGGGTATCCGTGACTCTGGGAGATATTCTTTCAACGTCGCTCTTTTCTTTCTTTGCATGTTTGTTAGACACTCACGATGGATTCATCTCGGCTTTGGGCTCGATCAGGGCCTCCGCCATATCCAGATGTGACCAAAATCCCCACGCCGCCTCTGCAGGAGAAGGGTCTTGTGGTGATGTTTCTTTTCCCATGTATGGCCATTATTATCGTGGCGATGCGGATGTACATCCGTATAACAATGCGACAGGTTGGCATTGGTGAGTTCGATCATGATCAACTGAGGAAACCAACAGCTAATCCAACGGTTTCAAGATGATTACCTCGTGTTGGCTGCTCTCGTAAGTCCTTGCTTTCACTCAGCCACGCGTTTGGCCCGCGCACAACGGCCAAACCATCACCCAACACACCACTGACAGTTCTTGGCAGCTCTTTGCTTTGTTGATGGTTGGACCTCTCTTCATGTGTGAGTTGAAGCCTCGAGACATTTGCTGATAGATATACTCACCTATCTACCTACAGTTATGAAGCTCAACTACTGGGGATGGCACAAAAAAGACGTCCCCGACTTCGATCCAAGGGCCGGATTCTGGTGGAACTTTCTCGTCCAGATGTTCTACAACCCCGTTCTCGCCCTCGTCAAAGCCTCGATCCTCGTTTTCCTCCTTCGCCTAGGTGGCCACAAGCAGTCTGTGCGATATGCGATTCACTCCCTGAACATCTTCAACGCGCTTCACGCCGTCGCCATCTTCTTCACGGCTCTGTTCCAATGCATCCCGCTGGCGGCAAACTGGGACTTTTCGCTGCGAGAGGACCCTGGTACCAAGTGCATTGACAATTCCTTCCACGTTATCGCGTCTTGTATCACGATTCTTACCGACTTCTTGGTCCTCGCCCTGCCATTCTGGATCTTCTTGGGTCTCACGATGCCCTGGGCAGCGAAATTTGCAGTCATTGGCGTTTTTGTCATGGGTTCTGTGTAAGTTGGCTTTGTTTGTTATCAGATGACATCCTTATTCTGCACCTCTCCCTCATCGGATTCTTGCTACTTGGTAGATCGAGCTAACCTTTCAAGTGTGGCCATTGTCGGCATCATCCGCGTTGTGGGCATCTACGATCTCCTCCTTAGAACTCACGGTCCCGAAGAAGACACAACCTACAGCATCTCGCCTGTATGGTCCATCGTCGAAACGAACCTCGCCATCATCTGCGCTTCCATACCCGCTCTCCGAGGTCTCTTCCGACGCTGGTTCCCCAAGCTATTCGGCGGAAGCTCGAGAAAGACGACTGGTACACCCTACGGAAACACATATGGCAGTGCTACGCGAGGAACCAATGGAATGAGGTCGGTCAACTATGATGGACCGGGCGACATTCGATTGAAGGACCTTCGAGGGTCGCGAGCTCATCATACTGAGATCCGGAGTGTGTCACCGAATGGATCTGAAGAGGAGATCATGACGTACAATGGCATTATGCGAACAACAAATGTGGATGTGGCTTATGAGAGTCCTTCCAAGCATAGTGTGTCGGAACCTCGAACGTCGAGCGAGTTGAAATTTGAGAGCAAGGAGCCGGAAATCAGGTTGGGGGTATAAGGGTGGTTTGGAATCTGTGAATAAAAGTGTGAATAATGTCTATAATTGGGATATTGCAAGAAATTGATGCCCATTGGGAGAGCTTACTGAACTGGCTCAACCCAAGTTCGCTGCTGTCGTTCTCCGTTCTCTGCCGGGTTAATTATCTCACTTCTCTTCGCATAGTCAGAGCACATGCGCAATTTCCCATCTACTTCCTTCTCCTGCGCGGGTCAGCCCGTGGTGATTCGAGTATCCTGTATGGGTTAGTAACGCCAAGCCATCAACTTGGGCGGCTATCTCATACAGCCCTGGCATATTGACTTTCCCTATCGGTTGTAGCTTGGATGAAGTGGCCTGACTTCCTATACTTAGGATTTCCCCTGCCAAGACACACTAGTGTCACTGTTTACTTGTTATACAAGGTTGAGAGAAATGTGTGAACTTTCCCCTCTATGAAGAGGGAGAAAAGCAGGAAGGGTGAGAGCGTCTCACGCGCTTCAAACAAAAGATAAGACCGATGGCCAAATGGACAGTTGATATTGAAGGAACTCAACGCCGAAAAGAGCCCTTTAAAGCTGTTTTTCTTTTCTGCATCGGCATGATGCTTGAGGATGATGACTATGATTACAGCCTCTGAAGAAGCCTTCATCCGGAGATGTAATTGGGTCTACATTAGCCAAGTATTCTTTTCTATATGCCAGGTGTAGCCTAGGGCCATGGCGGACATGTAGCTTGCTTCTGTCACTAAAGTTCAAGAATACTGTATTCCGCTTCACCCTGTTCTCGAGATACTCCGGGACCTTTTCTTAGGTGGTCGCTCAGAGTAGCCAGTCTGTAGGTCCAACGAACCACTGAAAGCAAACATATGCGCCGGAGAACCCTCCGAAAACGTGTACGTGCTACTATGTTCGTTGATCCATCTCGAGATGCTATTCGATACCAGATGAAGGGAGCTCGTAGCCAATAGACAGACTGTTACCAGAGGAATCGAATTATCTAGGACCACTAAAATGATTCTGATTTATCATGATTCGCTGGGTTTTCGAGCTGTAAAAGAGCAAGCGGACCTAGCTGAACGTGTCGTTTTGTTATCGACTGTAGTTCGGATGCCAGCCGCATTCTCAAGATGGTCAAGGAGGAGGGCTAGGACTCGTGAGAGTAATTTATCCCACATCGTTGGGTAAAAGGCCAACATTGGGCGACCAAATACAATGGACGACTTAATGAAAGCCTAGTAACTGACTCGGCGCATCGACATTGAGGTCTGCGCTGGGTGCGTGCGTTAATGTCATGCGAGAAGAGATGACGGCCCAGAACAAATGACATTGTTAAGAAAGCCATCCAACTCGGTCACGAGAGTAAACACTGATACATGGTATAGAGCAACAGGCTTCAGAAAGAGTCATTTTCTATATATAGAGGACAGAGCAAAGCACGAGGCCGATAACCATCACGTAAAGACGTCTCCTGATGTCCCCCAGAGATCAGTCAAATGACCCAGTTATCAGACTCATTCACATTAGTCAATTCATTCTATAAACCCCGCAGATAAGCGATTGTTGGGGAACAAAGTTTCTCTCCCCAGGCACGAAATCTTGTGAGGTGTTTTTCGGACAGTCGCTCACGAGATAGATGGTAGGTTGCCGTTTAGCCGGTATGACAGCCAACGACCATCACAACATCAGATTCAACACCTTTTATTTTGTCAAAATTCGTATAAGAAACCTGACTCTCTCTCTGATCGATCCATTTGATCTCAATCTCGAAACAGAGTAATCTCGCTGCCTGACAATCATCTGGGGGCGGTGGGCGGAGTTGAAGTGTACCCTTGAATTCCTGTTAGGAAAACATGACATGATCAGATCCACAGCGAGCGTCTCGATAAATTCCCATTAAAAACCAGACCCGTAGAGCACATGACTCTTGGCCAATCCGGCAGTTTCGACGACGTAAAAAAAGGCACAGCGGCAATAATGGGCGGCATGTCACCCTGGTCCACAAAGCGGATGCAAACTCTGACGGACGAGCTTCCAGCGCTTTACGCCATGTGGTCAAGCGTCCTGCTGAGAATGTTCCAAGGCTAATTTACGCCACGCCGGTGCGATGCGGCTCTTGAACGCCTTCGGGCCTTTTTCGACAAGTTTTGTACGAGCAACGACACGTGTGGTATTGGTTACGAGAAGGCGATGCCGGTTATTTCAGCTGTTCGATAACCGGCCTGGACCTGGACGGTTGGACACAGACAATTACGAGTTTGTATCATCAAAGGACAGGACAGGGCCTCCCCAGGAAGGAAGGACATGACCCCATGGAGATGCCACCCCGAGTCCGAGTTGACTCCGTTACGTTTTTCATCGTCTTCCGTGTGGAGCCCGGGTTGCCCGACCACGCGCCCTTTGTTTTGTCGTGTCGTGTTTTGTTGTGTCGTGCAATGGGACCGATTAACCGTTGAAAAGCAGGTCTAGCCGCTACCCGCTGCAGAATCGTACTTTAATACTAGATAAAATCTCTCTCTGGGGTCATTGAGTTTGTTTCGGTGTCGATCGTTCCTCCCGTTTATCTCTTAAGTAGAGAGTGCCTGCCTTCAAGTGCCTCCTTGATCTCCATCTTTCCTCCCACACACACCACACACACATCATCAATACTCCATCAAGATGACCAACGACAAATCTAAACCCGTATCCAATATGATTGACGATAATCTTATTGGCGATGCTCCCGATGACGTCCAAGTCTCGCAGCACAAGCAGCTCGCCGCCCAAGGAAATGCCCACTTTCATCGTCTGGGCTGGAAGCGATTGGCCGTCGTCACCATCGTCGAGGCCGTCGCCCTCGGTGCCCTCAGTCTTCCCGGCGCCTACCACACCCTCGGAATGTTCCCCGGAGTCTTCCTGACCATCTCGCTCGGTCTCGTGTCCATCTTCACCAGTTACATCGTTGGCCAGGTCAAGCTTATGTATCCTAACGTGTCGCACTATGCCGATGCTGGACGACTCCTGTTTGGTCGCTTCGGCTACGAGGTTTTCGGTGCTGCCCTGGTTCTAGAGCTTGTCATGGTTGTTGGATCTCACGCCCTGACTGGTAGCATCGCCCTGATCGACATCGCCGACGGTCGCGTCTGTTCCATCGTCTTCTCGGCCGTCTCAGCTATCGTGCTGCTGATCCTCGCCATTCCCCCCAGCTTCACCGAGGTCGCCATCCTTGGTTATATCGATTTCGTTTCTATCGTCGCCGCCATTGGTATCACCGTTATCGCGACCGGTATCCAAGCTAGCGACTCACCCGGTGGCCTCTCTGGCGTTGGGTGGTCAGCCTGGCCAAAGGAGGATCTCAGCTTCTCCGAGGCTTTCGTCGCTGTGAGCAACATCATTTTCGCCTTCAGCTTTGCCATTGGCCAATTCTCCTTCATGGACGAGATGCACACACCCACCGACTACATGAAGTCCATCTACGCGTCCTGCTTTATGCAAATCTGCATTTACACCCTGACCGGAGCGCTCTGCTACGCCTTTATCGGTCCCTCGGTTCAATCGCCTGCCCTTCTTTCGGCCGGTCCTCTTATTTCAAAGGTCGCTTTCGGAGTCGCCTTGCCCGTCATTTTCATCTCGGGTTCGATCAATTCGACTGTTGCTCTGCGATACATCCATGGACGAATGTTTAAGGATTCGATTCTCCGATACATCAACACCCCCAAGGGTTGGGCCAGCTGGATCATGCTTGTCACCATCTTCACCATCGTCGCCTGGATCATCGCTGAGGCTATCCCCATCTTTTCCGATCTTCTCTCCCTCGCGTCGGCTCTCTTCGTATCCGGCTTTTCGTTCTGGATCCCAGCTGTCATGTGGTTCATGCTGCTCCGCGAGGGCAAGTGGTATTCCAAGAAGAACATCTACATGAGTCTCGGTTCCATCCTTGCCTTTGTTATTGGCACTGTCACTCTTGTCGCCGGAACGTATGCTACGATTGAGGATATTGTGAGTAACCCAGTCCCAGCTGTACTTGTCAATGCTAATCTTGATATAGATCAAAATCACATCCGACGGCTCTGCTCACGCTCCATTCACCTGTCGTTCTAGTTAGAGGCAAGGCGTATGTTTAGTGGGTAATTGCACTATTTCGTAATTTTTACAAGTAGATCAGAGAGAGGCCTTCAATAGGCCCCAGCCAGCTATGATTAGAGGCTTGGCTGATAATGATACCAAGAGAGATATGTTTACTGCTTCCGCCGGGGTGGCCAAACTACGTGATGCTGCAATTGAGTCACAAACAGTGAATTGAAAACGACAAGAGTGTTATTAGTAAACTTGACGGGCTGTACTCTGTGTAGTTGAATAATTGGATCCTATTCCCGAGCGCACCACGTATTACTCCTCCTAATATGATAGCTTCAAGCACCTGCTCCGACCAATGGGGGAATATACAATCTTGACCACCCCTTTCTCCCAGCAAAATCATGTAATTGTATTTGTCTTTAATAGGCGGGGCGATTGATCCAATTCTTGACCATGCTCCATCTTCGTTGAACCTCGCCCGCTGAGCCCTCGCTGGTCGTGCTCATGCGTCGAGTGTTGCTGTCTCGTCGAGACACCATGTTGACGTCGCCGGATCCCATGGGGTTCTTGGTCGTCATGATTCTCTGCTTGTAGCCTGTTGATGCAATGCACATGTTAGCTCTTGTTTGACGGGAGTGGATGGATGGGGGTATCCCTACCGCTGGCGTCGTTTCTGTTGGGATTGTCGAGGACGGCCTGGAGCTTGGCCTTGGCTCTTTCCGATGCCTTTGATGGTGCCATATTTCTTTGCTGACGATGTAGTGTGGTTCTGATGATGGAATACCGCGAGGTTCAAGATGGGTTGATGGATTCAAGAGTTCCAACGTCACTTTGACAGGTGAGGGGATCCCGCATCTTTATCACAACTCGACCACCCCAACCTCGTGACCTTTCGTCATTTGAAAATGAGGAGAAGGTTATTTGTCAGCTCAGCTCTTTCATCCGGGTTTCCTATTTGAGGACAAGAGGGAGCCATCTTCAACCGTCGGGTAGCCATCAACGTCAGAACGCGGGGTAAGCTACCCTCCTTCAGCTGCTTTCAGCAACTCACGTTTTAGCATTTGAAAGGATTGTGACCCTCCGTTTGAATAGCGTGGATGGTGATTGGAGGTACCCAAGAGCTAATTGCATTGTTTGATAACTGCCGAATCGGATGTCTCGGGAAGGGCCTCTGATGCCACGGATGTACAGTACTCACTTGATCTCAGAGGTCGCCAATTGCGGACAGTCCCGTGAATCAAAGGGAGGCATTGGATTTGCTACTGTATCGAATCTGAGCCCTCTTGGACGTTTTGGTTGTTCCTGATCGACACCCACGGCAGAAGGGCTATGACTCTTCAACCAGGTTCAAAACTCAAACCGTGACTCACCGAGCTTGTCTAACTTAAGCTCTGACCAGCAGGATATGATAACCACCACGGTTTTTGCGGCTTCCATCACATATTTTGTCTCTAGGTACCTACGAGAAGAGAACCTCTTGATCTCACTGACTGTCCTATCGGCTGCGCCTCATACTTGTTGAACCCAAAAATCGTTCCTAGAAGACCAGAATGGCCGCCCAGTCCTTCGACCTTCGTCCGGTTAGGCCCGTGAGAATGTCCCGATAGAAACCCAACTCACCTATGGCCAGGTACTGGATAAGCTGATCCGTACGGAAGATGATTCCAGGCCGGTCGTGGTGATGACTTGTGGAATCTCAGGCAAGGATATTGGTTGCCCAGAGCACCCGTGATTCCTGCTGACATCCATGACCATCAGGAGCGGGAAAGTCAACCTTGGCAAAACAGATAATCAGCCGTTTCCCCAACTTTGTACGACTCTCTGTCGATGAAATCATCTTCAAGAGTCATGGACTTTACGGCATCGACTACGCTAAAGAAAAGTACCAAGAACATCAAACCGAAGCGCAAGAAATCTTGGTCGCCGAGCTAAAGCGTCGACTCGAAGAACAGACGAGAGACATTGTCCTCGACCTTTCCTTTTGGAACAAGGAGTACAGAGACGAATTCAAGGCAATCATAAAAGAGTGTGGTGCCCGATGGGTTCTGGTTTTTCTCCATGCCGATAAGGAAATTCTCTGGAATCGCATCACCTCGCGAAAGGCCCGAAGGGATAGGCAGGATTTGACCGACAGAACAGGAGATTCGGCATTCGATGTGGATCGGGAAACTTTTGACGCGTACTGTGAAGGGTTTGAAAGGCCCTGCGGAGAGGGAGAGTGTGTCATCGAGGTGGTCTGATGACGGGGGACGTGAGCATGGGAAAATAGGCATCCATATGAATACCCTCTCATTGGAGAAAGGCGGCATCTTGCACTCCAAGACTCATCTTTCTACTCTTAAGTTTCTATGGCGGTAGCTGAAGAAGCTTAATTATCTAGGCTACGGTGTTTTATAGCTT